>VYZT01025100.1:82589-96944 GCA_013400735.1 Pomatostomus ruficeps
CGGACCCCGCCCGGGCGGTGCCAAGCGCCGGGACCTGAACCTGCCCGGGCTTCGCCGGGGCGCTACCGGGACCAGAACCGGGCAGGACTGTGCCGGGTACCGACCGCGGGGCAGGGCCGGCAGCGGGGACCTCGGTGCGGCGCGGGGCCGACCGTGTCCGCCAGGGGGCGCTGCGCCCCCGCCTGCCGCTGCCGCTGCCCGTGACCCCGGCAGCGACAGCGACACCGGCACCGACACCGGCATCCCGTGACCCCGGCAGCGACAGCGACACCGGCACCGACACCGGCATCGGGACCGGCAGCGACACCGGCAGCGACACCGGCAGGGACAGCGACATCCCGGCGGGACCAACACCGACAGCGTCACCGGCAGCGACACCGGGATCTCAGAGACACTGGGATCTCAGAGACACCGGCAGCGACACTGGCATCCCGGCGGGACCGGCACCGTGACCCCGCTAGCGGCAAACACGGACTCCTTCGGCGGCCCCGGCCCGACCCGCCCCTCGCGGCATCCCCGCGCCCCTCGCTGCCCTCCCCGGCCGCAGTCCCGCCGCACGACCCTCAGCCCGGCCCGGAGCTTCGCCTCTCCTGCCAGGACCCCCGGCCCCGGCCCTGCACCCAGATCCAGCTGCTGCCTTCTGCCTTCTCACCTTTCCCAAACGTGTGATGGGGCAGCGAACCCCCCAGCAGCTGCGTGATGCCCGACAGCCGCCCTGTGCTCAGGGACACCCGGGAACCGTCAGTATGGACCCCCAGGAGCCCGGGCTGCCCGGAGCTCCCACACCCTGGTACACACCCCCAGGAGCAGCGACTTCCAGAGCCCTCCCGAGCCCGAGGCATAGGGCGCCAGGCTAAGTGTGACCACCTCAGCCAGAGCGTCACTCCTGTCTCGTTCCAGCGCACTCATTTCCTTTGGCCAAACCCACCATCACTAAGCTCTGACTCTCCTTCCTGGCCACTGGAGTCCTGGCTGTGGTACCTCCTCCACCTCTTCCCCAGCACCGCCCATTGCTGCCTGCAGTCTCTGTCTCCATATCACCCCAGGGCCCTTCTCCTTCTCCTCCTTCTCCTTCTCCTTCTCCTTCTCCTTCTCCTTCTCCTTCTCCTTCTCCTTCTCCTTCTCCTTCTCCTTCTCCTTCTCCTCCTCCTTCTTCTCTTCCTCCTCCTCCTTTTTCCTCCACACCTTTTCCCTCTCCCTGGCTTTCCTCCTTCACATTGCAAGTATGATCTGTGCTCCCTCTGGGGAGGAAAAAAAAACATGCCTGACTCCCCCTTGGACTATTTTTACCTTTCAGAAAGCCCTGTCTGCTGAGCCAGCCCAGGTCTGCTTCTCCAGACCTCTCCAGGGAACACCTTAACATCAGCATCTCCCCTTCCCTGTCCTTACCCAGGAGTCTTTGATTCTGCTGCCTTGACTCTTCCAAAATCCCATCACGTTGTTGGACTTTGCCTTCTCTTTGATCCCTCATCCTTCTCCACAGCAAGCCTCATCCTACCTCTCCAGTTTTCTGGATGCACCCAGGCCTCAGACACAGCCAAACCCCACGTAGAGCTCTTCCCCTCCCTACGGCACAGCCAGCGCCTTGGCCAAGCCCCCTCCTCTCCCTCCTCCCTCCTCTCCTAAGCCCACATGTCCCATCATCCACCTCCCCTCCCATCCCTGTCAGTGCCACAGACCCCCATCACGGCGTGCAGGAGCAGAGGTCCCACCCCAGAGCCTCTCCTGGGGCTTCACGTCCTGATCTTCCCTCAGGTGTTCACACCTGTCAGCACCAGCCCTACCCTGGCAGTTCAGTTCCCCTCCCCACAGCACAGAGCAGAAGCTCAGAGCCGCCGCTCCCCACTGCTCAGAGCCACCACTCCCCATGCCGTGGCCATGTCCCGTGGGCAGACCACGGACACATCCCACTCCCCTCCCTCCCAAGCCAACGGGCACCTGTGCCCAGGAGGAGCAGAAGGCGCCTGACAACCCGCCAGAGCTGCAGCTCTGCCATCTGTGCCAAGGTCACAGGAACACACGAACTGCCAGACTGGATCCGACCCGCGTGCACAGCATCTGCCATCCCGTCTCCCCGAGCAGCCGCACTGCAGCGAGAACGAGGAATTCTGCAGGAAGCAATTACAAGGGAACGTCTTCCAAAGTGCTGAACACCAGACAGGGCTGGCTGCAGGACCAGGCTGTCAGAGCTGACCCGTCAGGGGTACCTCAGGCACAGGTACCTGGGTCGGGGCAGGGAACCAGGTCAGGACCCTCACGAGCTCCTTTCCACCATGCCTGGCACAGCTCCACGCTCCCAGGGATGGAAAGTTCTTCCTGCAGGGAGACGGGACCGTCTATATCCATCTCTTTCCAAACCCTGGTTTTAACACATACTCCAGTAGCACCAGATGGTTCCCCTTCCACATGAGTCTCGGCTTTTTAAAATATTCTGGCAGGTTCTGGCTGTGAGGTGTCGCTGAATCACAGACTGTCTGCTGGAGAGATGATGCACCTTGTGCTGCCTGCTGAGGCAGGATCAGCCATGCTGGATGCCCCCGACAAGGTCTGTCTGACCCATTCCTACAACCTCCCCAAGCCCCCTCCAGCCCTGTGACCACCTTCCTGCTCCAGCTCTTCCTCCTCCTGTGACCTCATCCAAATTCTGCTTAAAACTACAGAGAAACACAGAGTGTTCCCGACAGCTGATGACATCCCTACCCTTGTCCCACCAGGGATCATATTTTTAAAGCTGTTTGGGTTTTTAAAGCATTCCCTCAATTCTCTGCAGTTTGTCTCCACCTTTCTTAAACACAGAGCCAGAACCTGGGCACAACACTCAGCTGGAACCTCCGGCAGCCCCAAACAAAATACAGGTACAACACCTGTCCTACTGCATCCCAGTAAGATACTGGTCTATACCACAGTAACAGCATAACACTGTTCTTACCTAATTAGGCTGTTTTGTGGCAAAGGTTTCCAAACGCTGTTTCTGGCTGAAATTAATAGAATCCATGAGAGGCTTAACAACAGCTGCATGGGAAGAGTCTGAGAGCCAGGGAACATTCCAGTGCTGGTTGGCCCTGCTGTGACATTCAGGGTGGAGCCCCAAAAAGGGAGTCTAAGCCATGGTCAAATGCTGCACTGTGCTCCCCAGACCCCATGACACTGGTATCAGTGCTCCCCCAGACCCACCAGCACTGGTATCCCTGTGTTCCCCCAGACCCAAACAGTGTTGCTGCTCAGAGATCTGCAGATAGGGCGATGTTGTTGCCAGGGAGATGCCCAGCTGGGAGGATGGGATACCCACACTCACCATCCCTCCTGGGTTCAAAGGCGCTGTCACTCTGCAAAGAGTCCCCGTGTCTGGGGGCCCCCCTGCAGCCCCACACAGGGATGAGGGACCGGCATTGCCTCGGCAGCTGGGGAGGGATGAGGTTCCCAGCATGGATGGCCCCCGTGGTTCCCAGTGCCCGTGCAGAGGGCAGACACCAGCGGCAGACCGGGAGCACGTGAAGACACCAGCCAGCTCCAGGCCCTGTGTGCCACCAGGGCTGCGAGAGCCCGAGGCCAACAGCCCTGCGCAGACCGTGCTGGCAGTGGGACCATGGGCAGCAGACCCGGCTGAGCGCCACTGCAGGGACAAAGTCAGGACAGGGTGCAGGACAGGCGACAACACTGCACCTGTGCCAGGCTGCAGGGCACCCAGAGCCTGGCACATGCTGTCCAGCTGGAGCAGCGGAGCAGGAGGGCTCTGTGCAGTGCCAGGGATGGCAGCCAAGCCCCCCCGCAGCTGCAGGAGGACCCCGAGCGCTGTGTCAGGACCATGCCGGAGCTACCGGGCTCCGCAAACCAGCTCCAGCCGGCTCGGCCACGCACCAGAATACTGATGAGGCTCTGCCGAACGGGAGCATCTGGGGGCGCAGGCTCGGTGGCCCGGCTGTGGGGCGCAGTGCCGCAGCCCCCGCAGCCCCACGTCACAGCCCACACTGCCAGCGCGTCAGCAGCACCGTCACTCGGAGGCGGTGGCAGGGGCCAGGCCCTGCTTGCTGGCCCCACGGGGCCAGGACGGAGCCAGAGACATCCTCAGCCCACACAGGAGGAGGGGGCAGGAGACAGAGGCGTCCTCTGACCCTGAGCAGAGAGACACGTCCACACTGAGTTCTGCCACAGGCTCAGCATCCACTATCACACACCACACAGCTCCACTGTGGTAACCTTTTCTGGTTACCCCAACCACCCTGGGCCCAAGAGACAACACTGTCCTGCTCTCCACTGACAAACACCCACCTGCCCCACAGCCCCTGCACATCCCCAGGGTCTCGGGACGGACAGATGCGGCACTGCTCCAGGTCCGAGCAGACCATCACTGCCAGCTGGACCCTCATGCCCCGCCCTGCCCCGTGCCCACTCGGCAGCACGGAGCCCTGGGTTTGACATTTGACAGGCTGACTGACTTTCCAAGGCCTCTTGCCACGAGAGGTGCTTCAGAGCAGGTTGTTCCCTACAGTTTCCATGGAGAGGAGGAACAGGCCCAGCCAGCAGAGAGTTAACACCAGCTGGGAAGTAAGTAACAGTCACAGGAGAGCCCGACTCCAGCACCAGCTCCCTCCCTCCTCCCACACTGCACACCCCCAGCTCAGGTCCTGCCGCAAACCTCGAGCTGCTGACGAGGAAATTACCACCTTCTCCCCGCCCCGGGATGCAGCACTGAAGCAAACGCCTCCCGCCCACACACGTGAGGTCATGCCCATGTCACCCAAACAGGGCACAGCCGCGCTCTTGTCCACCAAATTGCTGCCAGCCCTTTGAAGAGGGCACCCTGCCATGGGCCCTGTGGGGGTGGCCATGCTGCAGATCCTGCACCCACATGCTGCCAGACAGATGCAGGGATCACAGATGTACGGGTGACAGATGCAGGGATGATGCTTCCAAAGCTGGTCCAGACCCTGGTGCCTCAGGGAAGCCCTGGAAGATAACGCTTTGGGATGTTACCTACAGGGTGCAATACAAGATCAAGGCAGCAGCAATCACTCCTGCTCCTTAAGCCACCTCCGGGCACTTCTGTGCACAGAGACGTCCATACCAGGATCCTGACTAAAGCTGCAGGTAGTCTGGTACCTGCACTCCAGGGCACGAGCAGCCCCGCCGTGCTGCCACCCATGCACCAGGCTGTCCCCAGGCACTGGGCTGTCCCTAGGCACAGAGATGTTCCCATGGAACAGGGCTGTCTCCAGGCACCAGGATGCTCCCAGTTCCCAAGCTCCCCACTGGTGATGCAGGTATGAGCAGCATCAGCTCAGACATTGTGAAATCTCCTTGGGATTTTGAAATCCAGAGACAAAAGGGTCATGTGAAAATTTGGTTAGAAGACTAAGAAGACCTCCTCAGATTCTCAAGCCTCACATTAAAATCTCTCCCATAATCATCACTTAAACAGTGAAAATCCTCCAGTTTATTCCAAAAGCAGCAAACAAAAGAAGAAATCACAAGAAAAATAGCAACGGCATGAAACTAACAAGTGAACAGCGCAGCAATGGGACTCCGAGGACATGAAAATCCACATAGAGGTCAGGAGAAGAACATGGCAGGAGATGGAGGAGGCTGGAAAATCCCTCCTGCCTTGACAGAAAGGCAGAGACCCCACAGCAGCCTGCAAAGGATGGTCACAGGCCTGTCCTTTAGCTGGACCACGTCCTTCATATGTGACCACAACGTGGCAACATTCCTATGCCCAGCAGATACAGGACATTTCTGCGCCCACAAGCAAAGCCTCCAGCCACCCCGGCAGCAGATGGAGCCTGGGCCTCCCAGCCAGGTCTGTGCTGACCAGACAGACCACACATCCTCACACCCTTCTGGCTCCGCACATGCCAGACACCAACGACACAAGAATTTTGGGAAGAGCAGACCCCAGCAAAAAGTAGGACTGGAGGGGCATCAAGCTCCACAGAAAAGGGAGCAGCCCAGAATCCCAAAGGGATGTTCCCAACAGTGCTTCCCAAAGCTCTCCAAGACCACTCCTCCCTCCCTGGGAAACATGCAAAACAATTGAAGCCATGGAAAGATCCTGTCCTTCCGCCCTGTTCCCAAAGGCACCTGCTCAGGAGCAACAGAGCAGGCAAAGGAAGTACTTTCAAAACACAAGCTAAAAAGCTATTGAGGTTGACAGCACGGGATGCTCACGTGGGCCTGAGCACCCCAACAAATGCCGTGTTACCGCTGCTCCCACCTCGTCATCCTCTGAGGCGAGCACGGTGACTAACTGCATCTGCACGCACAGGCAGGGATTGTTTTGCTGCAAACAACAACAGCCAGTTGTGAGAACAGCATTAGTAACACCCCTGTATCCCACCTGGAGGAGGGGGACTGCTCCAGCCCCCAACAACCTTCTCCAGCTCCCTCATGGTCCCCACGGTGGAACTTGGATGCTCACAAGCAATGGATTTAGAGAAGGAAATAAACATCACCCTTGGGATGTTAAAGCAGATGTCAGCTGGCACGTGAAACTCACCTTCACAACAAACACTGTAGGTGAGACTATCCATTTCAACGAACCCATTCATATCTCAGGCGCTGTCCCCAGGCCCTAGGGAGAGCCGGAGGCAGCCCCAGCCCGAGGGATGCTGAGCCAAAGACCCTGCTCCAGGCTGACTGAGGGTTGGGTATCTCCTGCTCCTGCTCCCACTTTGGCACAAGGGTCCCAGCTCTGACCCCTGGGACAGCCCGAGCTGGAAGCAGCCTCCCCACGCCATCCACCTCCATCAGTGCTCACGTTCACAGACCCCAGTGGTCCAGGGAGCTGCCTGTGTCTAACCCAGGCCTTTCGGGTTCCTCCTCGAGGCTTCTGCACAGAGGCCAACCACCAACCACAGACAGCGGAAAACCCCAGGAACGGAAAGCCACAAGCCGCAGCCGGAAGGTGGGACAGAAGGTGCAGGTCTTGCACCTGGTTCTCTGTTCCCACCGTCCCAGAGGCTCCCCTGCTGCACCCACAGACACCTCAACCCGCACAGGCTCATCCTCCCAAACAGGGACGGGTGCCACATCTCACCCCAGGGCTCCAGGAGGGACCGGTCCCCGCATCACGCTGCCCAGCTCACACCCTCACCAACCCTCACCTTGTGTCTCCCCACCAACACCGAGTCCTGGCAGGGCCTGAGGGGTCCTGGCTGCCTGGCTGAGTCACAGGGGGGCCCCTGCCTGACCTGACCACAGAGAGCAGCAAGGAGACCTCAGCCCCCCGGCACCAACACCAACTTCCTGTGTGGTCAGGGCAGGAGGGGATGGCTTTGAGCACCTCGCACCACCTTGGGTTTGGCAGGGAGAACCATTCTTGGTGATTTCTCCAGGACCCAATACAAACACTAAACGCTCACAGGAGAGGATGGATCCCCAGGAATCCCCCCAAACCTGCCTCAGCCCAGTTTATATTCACAGCTACATGCTGAGGGCCCCTGTTCTTACTCCACACATTTCATGTTGACCGTTGACTCTTCCAGTTCCTTTCTGAGGTCACTCTGGACTAACCCAAATACCATAAAGAAACCTCCATGTATTATTTAATCACTAACACCTTTCACTAATCCCACTGCTCGTGAGCTGTTCTCAATGTCATGGAAAGTAGATCCCATCAAACTTCGTCACTCAGCACCCACTTCCCTCCTTTAATTCCCCACTAATTCGGATTATGTCAGGCACTCCGCTGCTCTCTCAGGGATCGATATCAGCCTATCCTAAATACCTGAGTCATCCACGGATCCTGCTGAAGGCTGGCACAGCAGCAGCCCACTCCAGCCTCATCCTCTCACAGCCAGCTCACAGGGAGCTCTGCAGCCAGCTCTGGGTGCCAGCTGCCCAAAGCTGGGAATCTGAAAGCACCTGTCTTTGGCAGCTGCTGTTCAGGACCGAACAACCATTCCAGGGAAAGGATTCCACCTCCCCAAGCAGGCATGGAAATGCTTACACTGCACAGCTCCCCACACCTCATGTTTCAGACAGGACAGACAAACATTACAGCTAAAAACATCCCTGTTCCCAATAAATCTCCCAATTCCCGATAGGCGCTACCCAGCTGGACCACTTGTGTCCCACCTCTTTTGCTCACTTCCACTCTTGGTCTCTGTTCTGTAACACCAACTCTTCCTCTGTTTAGGATCGATTCTGTGCCAGTCCTGCTGTTCGGATGCGCCACCCGCTCCGTGTGCCAGGCTGGCTGTTGGCACAGCCTCCCTCGTTAATAGAGCATTGCATGGTTTGGGCACAAACATGGCATTCTTTGGAATTACTGCATTTGCTATTTGTGTTCTCTCTCCCAAGTCCTGCGGCTCATCGTTTTATTGTTTTTGGGCTTTAGTGACACCAACCTCCAAAGCCGAATGGCAACGGGTGAGCATCACCCAAACACATTGCCCAGGAACAGCATCGCTGCTCCAGATTTGCAGGGCATTAAGGGGGCTGTGAGGGACGGGAAACATTCTCCCCTCCTTCCCCATCCGCAGGCAACATGGTACCGAGGAAAGGGCTGGGATGGCTCCCAAGAGATGACCTTGGTGAAGGTGAAACACTGCTGGGAATCTCCCTGGGGATGCCCAGGGCTGGCACCAGACTGGTACCACTGGTAACACCACGATACCAGTCCCAGTAACTCCAGTGTTCACCGTGTGCTGCTGCTCACCATGTGCTGCTGCTCACCTCAAAATCCACGGCACGATTGGGGCACTTGTGTATTGCCTGGAGCAAGTCCCTGGCGAGGCTCTGGGGTTCAGTTCACACCTCTTTAGATGCAGCTGGTTCTGTGCTGTGCACCCCAGAGCGACTCTGCGCACCCCAGGACCACGGCATCCCTCCCTGGGAGAACTCTGCTTTGAGAGGAGGTGGCTGCACAGCTCTGCCGTGCCAGAAGGTCGGCAAACAGGAAACTGCCCTGGCCACAGACACCCAGGGAACGGGCAGCTGGCTGCAGGGAGCTGGGGACAAGGGACCGACCCAGTGGGGCTCAGACCAGGGCTCGGGCTCAAGGAGAGCTCTGCCTGCCAGCCGGGTACACAGCGCTCTCACAGGCAGCGCAGCCCTGGCCTGCAGCCCTGGAACTTCAGGGGAGGAAGGTACAGAACAAGCACGGGGTGTGTGACAGGCAAAGGGAGAACAGTACAAAGCAAGGACACCCCATCAGCTCAAAGCATTACTCAGAATGGCAGAAACAAAGAGAAACAGTGCCAAAAGGACCTTAAAATCCTGAGTGACCAGCTACCAGAACAGCAGGTGACCAATGAGAAGAGGAATCAGAAACAAATAATTCTGATCCTACATCTGCAAAAACAAGCTGCAAGTTCTCATCACTCAGATGAAATCCTGGGGTTATTCTCAATAACCCTATGAAAACAGTTCCCAGAGAAGCTGTGGATGCCCCATTCCTGGAAGTGTCCAAGGCCAGGTTGGACAGGGCTTGGAGCAGCCTGGGATAGTGGAAGGTGTCCGTGCCCTTGGCAGGGGGGTGGCACTGGTTGGGCTTTAAGGTCTCTCCAAACCCAAACTATTCCATGATTCTGTGAACATCAGTTCACTGCTCAGCAGCAAGCAAAGAGCAAAGACGGCGCCAGCCATTACTAAGTAAGGAATGGAGAACAAGACAGGGAATATCCCCATGCTCTTGTCCTGCCCACAGTCCTCACCCTCTCCAGCGCTTCTGACCTGGGTCTCAAAAATAAATGGAAGGGAACACAGAGAGGTACCAAGAGGGGCAGGAGATGACTGACAGGATGGAATAGCTACTGTACAGGGAGCCTGGAAAGGAAGATGGCAGAGGGGGAGTGAAGTTTTCCATGCCAGGAGAAGAAAGCAGGAGGCCACCAGGGAACAATTTGTTCACTGTTTCTTTCAAAGCAGAAACTTGGGGACATCACATCCAATTAGGCAGGTCCAAAACAGGAGACTTTTTCACATAAAGCATCACTGTGAAATGTCTCATCAGGGCTGCGGCAGCGCTCAGCGAACTCAGAGGACTATCAGCCAAATCCAAGGACAAAAGCTCCATGCGAGGCTACAGAAACATGAGACACAGCTTTGGGCTCAGGAATGGCTCTGTGCTGGGAGCAGGAAGGGCACAGCCCAGCCCAGGCACAGTGGGGCAGCAGCACAGGCCGGGCAGGGGGCAAAGGAGCTCCTGGAGCCCCTCGGCAGCAGCACAAGGGGCCCCCTTGCCCCCTCTCCCCGCGCCCCTGTGTGCACACGCCAAGCCGCCGGCAGCACCACGGTTGGGGCTGTCACACCGTCCCCGTGGCGGCAAGGCCCGGGGCTGCCAAACCCACATTCCCACTGACATTTTCCATGCTCGCTCACTGCATCGGGATGGTATTTATAGAACTTTCAGCAAAAGCTATTCAGACACTTCCCAAAGGCAGGCTGGGGAAAAACACAGCAGCTTGGCCAAAGCTGTACATTTTTCCACCTTTGAGCAAAGGATTGAAGAGCTGATCGACCTCCCAGCTCCAGACTGGAGCCCAGCGCCCTGGACTTTGATCTGACAAGCCACAGTGGGCTCAGCTTGGGGCCCAGCAAGTGTTTCCTGCATCTCCAGTCCTGGCATTTCTCAGACGAAATCCTGGGGTTATTCTCAACAACTCTGTGAAAACGTTTCCCATAGAAGCTGTGGCTACCCCATCCCTGGAAGTGTTCAAGGCCAGGCTGGATGGGGCTTGGAGCAACCTGGGATAGTGGAAAGTGTCCCTGCTCATGGCAGGGGGTGGGACTGGATGAGCATTAAGGTTCCTTCCAACCCGGAAGGTTCTGGGTTGTATGACCATGGTGACTGCAGGATTTGCCTCCAAGGCATTACCTGAGACAGGGAAGCAGGAGAAATGCCAAGGCAACTCAGCCAGAGAAGAGAGCTTGGGGACCTGGGAAAGGTGGGCTGCACACCCCAGCTCCCCAGCCTCCCGAGAAGGGATCTGCTCTGCAGAGCCCAGGAGAGGCCCTGCTGAGCCCCACCAGCCCCATGTCCCCTCAGCACCACCACCCTGCGCAGGAAGGTGCCAGAATTAAAGTGGGTCCCATCGCAACTCTTCCTCCTCCTCCTCTCAAGCTGAACTCCAGCCATCTGTGGTTTACAGTTCCGGATCTGATCCAGCACCCTCGGCCCTCCCACAGCACGGAGAGAAATCAGCACTTCTAGTGCCCAAGTCACCCAACCTACTTATCACTCCTACTGCAGCCTGAGACCGGTGACGATGACGAGGAGCCTGCAGGAGCAGACTCAGGTGATGTCACCTCTACCCCTGACACCGCATTAGCCAACTCCCCCACTTCTGGATCCCACAGCTTCCACAGCGGCAACCCACTCAGACAACACTGAACGAGCAACACCACGGCTCGATGCACCTGAGGAGGTTCTGCCAGGATCCCTGGGGCAAAGCAGGGCTTCCAGACACCTTGTTGAAGGCAGAAGCCCAGACTGCTGTGTAAGGGCAGGTGTGTGCCTCCTCTCACAATCGTGGGAGCAAACGAGGGCCTGCAGCTCCAAAGGACCAGAGAGCTGCCACCTCAGCCTCACATCTTAATCACAAGATCATTCTATTTCCATGGAAACGGCAGAATTAGAGACTTCGATGGAACGACAATTACCAACACTGGGAATTTAACTGTTAAACCTGTCACACTCCCATCCCCTGTGCCAGGAGAGGAGACGGTGCTTGCCCACACCACTGCCCGGCACCTGGCCCCGGCCAGCCATGTTCAGGTGTTTGCTCCTGCTTCCTTCAACAGCCAGATGGGTTTCCAGAGAGCATCCCATGTCAGCACATCAGGGGATGGAAGCTCACAACTCATGGCTCAGTCCAGTGCCGACTTGTCCGTCAGCAGCTGGTCCTGGAGCACACACAGTGATCCTGCTGACCAAGGCTTCCCCAGTGCCTCAGCAGCAGGAAAAGGCTTTGTGTGCTTGTGAGTCACTCAGGGAATTGCAGGATGGCTCCAGGCACTACGGGGAGCACCGGCCCAGTGCCTTTCCCTGACACAGCGACGCGCCACAGCGGTTCTGGTCAGCCCGAGGACAATGTGGAGCCGAGGTGCTAATTACCATCACTGGCACAGGAACCCTGTCCCACCCCGCTCTCGTCACTCCACCGCACAGCCACGAGTCTTTCCTGAAAGCAAAGCTGGGAAGGACCTGGCAGCACCACGAAACTCCCCAGACTCGTATCTTGGGTCTGCAGAACACCACAATGTAAACTGCAACCCTGGGAGCACCAGCAAAGCTGCTGAGGTAGATCAGGGGAGCTCCCTGTGCCCAGGAAGCCCTCAGCTAACACACACACATCTCCCCGAAGGGGAGAGAAGAGCTGCCCCTCTGCCTTCTGCCCAGCCAGGGGTCCACCTTGAGAGGTCACTGCCCAAAATCCCCTCCACGTGCTCCATGCCTTGGCCCTGCTGTGGTCAGCAAGACCATTAGCTGATGGGCCCAAGCCGCCCCTGGCTGTTATGCCCAATCCAAGGACTGAAATTGCTCAGTCCACCGCTGATCATGCACCACCACACAGACCAACAGCCAGACAGTGGGCAATGTGCTGATGGAGAGGAGTTTTCCATGGCACGCGCATCCTGCCCAGGCCTGGAAGACAATGGACACCTGGCTATCAGCCACACTCCTGCCATGATTACAGACACACTCCGAAAGCCCTTTCTGTAGGTCTGGACACTGATGTCCAACCTCAAGGAGAGCAACTTCCCACCCACAGAAAACTCCCACCTGGCTCTGAGAGCTCAGACCTGGGGCAGCTGGAAGGATGTCATCTTCTACACTGGAGTCTGGGGGACACAGCAAGTGCCTGCTCCAGCAGGAGCTCACCTGGAGCCATCCCCACCCTCAGGCTGGCAAGACTCCAGGGCTGACGCTTCTTCTGCAGCTGATCTGCCATGAAAGCGGGGGGTACTCCAGGGCAGACTCTCCCCCAGGCTCTGGAGAGAACTTCCTGGGGCATGGCTGCACACACCTGCCTTCAGAGACTACCTGCAGAGACAGGTACCAGCAGGGAAGAGCCACTGTGACCTCTGATCCATCCTGCTGCTCCGCGAGCCCCCCGAACCCTGCAGTCACCCACCCGAGTTTCCTGGGTCGCACAGGCAGCCCTGCTGCTGCTCCATGTCACACGCGGCACCGGGGAGCTGCTGTGGAGGGGACACGCTGCTGGACACCCAGCAAGACCACACCGACCCAGGCTGCCCCCACGCCACAGCTGCAGCCGGACTCCTCGCTCTGTCCTTGCCAGCGCTGCCCGCCCATCGAGCCCCGGGGCCGGGCAGCGCGGTGACTCAGGTGCCAGAGCCCGCGGCACCGCGGAGTGTGCGGCTGAGTCACAGCGGGGCCGGTGACTCAGCCCGGACACGGACGCGGCCAGCACACACAGCCACAGCGGCTCCAGCGGCACGTTTGCTCACAGCCCTGCCGCTGCCGGTGGCTCCCCCGGGTCCCTGGCACCGGGCAGAGCACGGAGCTGGCAGTGACATGGGCAGGGGTCTCCCAGTCCGCCAGTGATGCTCCAGGGACACGCAGGGGGCCGTGCCTGTCCCCAGACACGCCGGTGGCGCTGCTGCGGGGGCCCTCATTGTCACAGATGAGGGGAGCCCTCAGCCTGACCGCAGCTGCCACCGCCCTGCTGGCTCTGGTGCCCAGCCTAGGGCTCACCCCGTGCCCCACATGCCCACTCACCCACCAGCCTCAACACCCCCTGCCCCGGGCATGGGGCAGCCCGATGGCCAGGCTGTGCCAGAAGCACAGCTTGGCATGGAATCACGCAATCATTAAGGTTGGAAAAACCCTCAGAGACCATCAAACCCAAGCATTCCCCCAGCACTGCCAAGGCACAACCAACCATGTTCCCAAGTGCCACATCCACGTGGCCAGGGCACAGGGACGTGTCATTCAGTGCAGGGGGACCGAGGGGACCGGACCTGCCCTGTCCCTCTGACCACGGCACCCTCCTCACCTGGAGAAAGCCACCTAGCACCTACTTCAGTAATAGAATAACCCAAATTCTCACCAACTGCACTTATTTTAGTGTGCCACCTAAATCTGGCAGCGCTGCCGCACTCTGGGACCTGCAGAATTAGCTCAAGGAGAGGAGGGGACGCAGCACCAGGGCCAGCACTGTGAGAAGCCCACCAGCCACAGCCATGGGCACAGCGAGAGCCAGAGGCCCAACACCTGGAGAGGAAAGCAGGGCAACCTGGGTTTTCCCAGAGCAGCTGCGGCTGAATCATCCCTGGAAGTGTCCATGTTGGACATGGCTTGGAGCAACCTGGGATAGGGGAAACTGTCCCTGACCATGGCAAGGAGGTTGAATAGAATGGGATGTAGGGTCCTTTCCAACACAAACCATT
>VYZT01025101.1:0-13814 GCA_013400735.1 Pomatostomus ruficeps
AAACTAAATGATTCTATGATTTTTAGACGAATTTAAAAGTCAAATTCTTCACATTTGCTATTTATTCCTTCCTGTTTATTTCTAATGCCTGTGGTTGGTGATTGACTGAATTGGCAATAGCCTTGCTTTAAAGTGTAGATCTTATGTACTTCATTCCAAAGTGCTAAATTATCACTGCTTGGTTTCTTTTTAGATTCCTGGGTACATGCCATTTAAGAATGTAAACACCCAGCAGACATGATGTAAACATTCAAGGATTTTAGTCAACACACTGTTTGGGATTCCTCTCACATTAGCAGGGACAGCACAGACAACTACCAGCTCCAGGTGTTTAGATCTTTTAAAACCTGTAACACATATGCAGGAAAACGATGTTTCTCTTTAAATAAACATTTTCTACTAGAACTTTCTTACCCAGACTTGCATAGCACATTTATTTCCCTGGGTCATTTTCCATTTTACAGCAAATAGATTATAGACAGAGCATAGCAATCTGACAGCAGCTTTTCCCTCCATCAATAGCATTTCTATTTAAAGATGAGGATTCAAAATCAGTATTGAAGGTACATTCTCTCTCTTCTCAGGGGAGTGAGTGTACCTGTACATAATTCATCACTTCTGTTAGCTTAGTAAGGCCAAGTTTAAAATTCAAGGAAAACCTGGTATTAAGTCTTTTCATTTAAATGTCTATTGCTCTGCAGGTGTAAGTCCATATCTTCACTTAAAGCCAGCTCTATTCTCCGACCATATTACTTGTCTATGGGAATGCTATTGGCACCAGCACTGCTGGTTCAACTGGTATCCAAGGAGAGGGTCGTCCTCACTGTACGTTGAGAGTACAAGGATCTTCCATGACATTGCTGAGCTTCAGTCATCAAAAATCTAACAAAAAGTAGACTAAAAAAGGACTCACATATAGCTTACTGCCTCCATTGAGTTTGCTTGAGCCCTAGATATTCCTGGGAGGCAAAGCTGGTATTGTTACCATCAAACTTCTTTTGCCTCTCTTCTCTTTTTCACTTTCTTATTCTCCCGTTTTGTCCTTGTGTTCTCTGTCAAAAAAAAGAAGAGCTCAGTTAAACTGGTTAGCAGGTGCGGCTACATAGACAACAGTATGACAACAAATTAGTCAAGCATGAGCTGGCATCAAAACCAGAAAGTGAAGGAAACTTTCTTACCTTATGAGAAAGCAAATTTTCATCCAATGAAATTAAAGGAAGAGTATATGAATCCTAAAATGCTACCATTACACCTGGCTTATACTGTTATGCAGTTTGCTGCTGCTTCTCAGTGTGAGAATACAGAAACCTGCTACAGTTATTGACTCGTGAAATGGAGGCTTACCATAAAATACATATAAAATGCAACTACTATCATAAAATAAGTTGGAGTGCAATTTAATTTCTCTGATAAAACTTCATATTCTGCTCTCTGACATTCTTGACTGATTGATTTAAACAATGCGGCCTTCACACTATTTTAAGAGATTAAGCTCAAATGAACAGCCTGGCAGAGCCATGATCCATGACCTTCAGTACCTGCCACGGGCCTTCATGGATGATTTCTGATGAACACAGCCCAGAGTAAACACACTCTTGTAGATTACTTGTTCCTGTGATCATAATTATAGGCACACTGTCTTTCAAGGATTAATTACTGTTTAACTTGCAGGTTTTTTGCTTTTATAATATAGTTAGCTTGGAAGTAAGTACAAATATAATAGTGACATTGTGATCACAGCAACATTGAAGAGCCATGTGATTCTATGTCCAAAAGTAGGCAGAATTTTCACCAGAAAAATACTGTCCTTGAGGCAGACATCTGTATCTAATGATAAGGTTAAATGTTTGGGCTATGAAGGTACAGGACCACCCCTGCTCTTAATAACCTACTTACTTGTTTTAAATATTTGTAAAAGAAAAATCACAATAGCAGCAAGTGGAACTTGTACCAAATTTGTAAGAAAAAATTAAAATAGAATTTTCAAGTTCTATTAGGCATTTTAATGAGACTTTTACTAGATTCTTTCACTTTTTCCTCCATCTCATTTTAAAGATAGAAACAGGATTCCCTTGGAAATATTAATTTTAAAGATAGAAATAGAATTCAAATTGATTTTGCTTCCTTTGCTCAACACCTCACAAACAGGTATCTAAATCTGGCTACCAAGACCCTGCATAAAACTGTCCGATGCTTTACCTTTAAAAGGCAACGTTTTTTAGAAACTGGGCTGGATACCAGAAATTTCACTTTGTATAAACTTAGCTGCCTAATTACACCTGCAGACTAAAAGAAAACATTTTTGATATCTTTTTATTAACTTGGGCATGTATAAACCAGTTAACTTCTAATCCCATGGCACCTTTTCTTTTCACCAGAGGATCAGGAAACAAATGTTCCCCTTTATGACTCTAATTCCGTACTATATGGCAGTACTGACTTCAGTGGAATAACTCTTAATTCACAGAACCCTCTGGAGAGAAAGAGTATAATTAGATCCCTTAAAATTATTAGAAGTGGGAGAGTAATAAGAGACTTAAAGTAGCTGTTTTTCTATATTGAAATGTTTTAGTAGCAGTAGGTTGTAGGGAACTCTATTGTCATGTTCTGCCTATGTTTTAGGCATTATTCTGCTTTAAATGCATATTTGCTGGGGATTTTGTTACTAGAGAAGTATAAGTTACTAATATAAACATATATCTATATATAAAGCAGGATACTGTTTAATAAAAAGAATGAGAAAAAAATGGTATCAAGAAAATAATGTAAATACCCATCTAAAAACATACACAGTCTGCAAAACGTTTCACGAGCACAAGCTGGAATGGTGCCTATTAGAATCTGACTGACTCATCAAGCAATGGGAAGAGGGGAGAGGAGGGATACTTGTCTGTGAAAAGTTCAGCTTTCTGGAGAGATTTATAACAGGTTAAAATCCCTTGGAAAAAAGTACATCTTTCCTCTTCTTTTATAAAATGCCAACCTCTATAATTTTCTTTTGTTTTACTGTATCACTCTCACAGTAATTTGCCTAACAGAAACAAAGGAAGAAAAATCATCCTTAAAGACTGAATCCCTTGCTACCTTTCAGAAATTTCCTGTTATTGAAGTATATCCTAAATATATACATCTGAATCCCAGCTATCCATTCAAATAGGAAACATAACGACTATAGAGAGACATTATATAGCATAGAAAGCAAAACAAAGGTAAAATAAATTGGCTAGTAAAAATTATATTTTAATCACTAAACACAGAAGTGATTCACAATTTGTTATTTATCCAAAATTGTAAAAGTTTTAAAACTAAATAAGGTGTAAAATACAATATTGACATAAATGATTACATATAATGCTAGACATTTTTAATTCTATATATTTTTAGGCAAAAGTAATTATTATTTTCCATCCTAATCTAACTTCCTTTCATGTTCTCAAATCAGCTAATTTGGCTTGAACTAGATGTGCTGTTAGGCAGCGATTGTCACATATCACTCTAATGCTCCTATCCTTTCGGAGGTGTTTTCACATAGGAAAAGCAGATAGCATTATAGCCAGGGCTCTGCTACCAGATTATCATATGCCATGAACTGTCACAAGTGTGAAATATTTTGGAAGGATTTCAATGCTCTATAGTTTCCTGGATTCATAAATCGATAAAGTGTTCCAAGACCCACAGCTGTCCACCTTCTTGTGGATTAAAAATACATACAATATTTTTGGCTTATCAGGTATGTTCTACCTACTGATACCTATGGGCTTGTCTGAAATTCACCCATGAATGTGTGTGTGTTCAAGCAGCAGCAGATGTAATTGTATTGCTATAAGACAGAATATTTATAATTCCTGTATTTCTTTTCCTTTTTCACTTTCAGGAATTCTTTCTGGCAGTAAAATGTTCACTTAGAAGATCAACAGGAGAGACTAAAACATACAAAACAGAGTCCTGAGGTTATTCATGCCTAAAAGAAATGATACAAATGGGACACCCATTCCAGAATCTTCTGGATAACAAAACATGGATCCCAAGTTAGTTTATGAGAACTGAGATGGATAAGTTTTTCTCTTATGACTATTTAGTCTTTTGAACATGACTATCCAACCCAAATTACTCTGACATGCCCTGACTTTGGCTATTGCTTGTCCACACGCCCGTCTCCTTTGAGCGTTGGCTGGTGCACCTGCTTTCACTACTTCTCATGGTAACTGAACTAGAACTAAGTTAGTTTATAGCCCTTTTTCAGAATTCAACCCAGAGCAGCACATAATTTTTTTAACTCTTAGATGGGGAAAGCCAAGTAAAACTACAGAAAGCAGACAGGTTTCAATTATTCCAGGTAATAAGATCTGCCTAACATTTGTCATCTACATGGTGATTCTACTACTCCCTATCAGATTACATTTCACATGCTAACATTTAAACAAAATTAAATCAAACCCCATGTGTCTTTACCTCTATAGCAGTTATTCAAATTAACCTGCTCACTTGACTACTGAAAAGGCAAACATGTCAGTGCTGAGGATAGAGAGACACAATAAAGAGGAAGAGGGAAATCTGGTATCCAAGCAATGTAGTCATGAGCTTCCATCCCTGAGAAGGATCAGCAAAGTTCCTGTGCTATGCCAGCACAAGGGAGCAGTGGAAGAAATAGAAGTCTTATCCCTGAACGTAAAGAAAGAATTATAGAACTGGAAGCACTTTATGGCAGATTAAAAAATATTACTGAAAGACATCAAACTCTCATGAGAGAAAAGCAGTGCTGATGCAATGGAGCTGTGAGAGCCAGGAGAAATTCTGCTTCTGTCTAGGTAGTTAAGAGAGAAGAACAAAGGGTACTAGCAAATACTCTGGATTTATATTTAATATTTAGTCTGAAAAGGTTTCAGATATCACAGACAAGTATCCTGCTAGCATACATGTGTATGACAACCTTTTAAAATGCAAATCAATAATGTATCACTTATGGAACATCTCAAGCCTAGGGAATGCTATTCATACCATTGATGATTTCAGCTAATGGTAGAAATGGAACCACATGCTTCAGGGAGCCATACGAGGCCAGCACAGATATTATAGAGAGAAAGAAGAACTGGCGTAATTAAAACCTCATCTGCACATTCTGGATAATCAGAAACCAAGTCTCAGTATACCTGAAAATCTCAAACATACCTTCATGGAATCATATAATAAGACAGTTTGTAAGCAACCTCAGATGGTGTAATTTCCTGCCCAAAACAGTGTCAGGGAAACTGTGAGACCAGGTGGTTTAGGGGTTTATCCAGCTCAGTCTTGAAAATGTCCAAGGAAGGGGAATGGATGGCTCCTTTGGGCAATCATCATGACTATGTGAGATTAGCAGAGAAAGGACTGAAGCACTAAACGGGATTATATTTTTGTCCTAAACTGAACATGTATTTGGCATCCCTTAGATTCAAAGGATGTATAGCCCTAGACTGGGATACTTGACAAGGTCTGAAAATGAATATTCACTTTCAGGTGAATCACAGCAGTCTTGAGTTTTCAGGTGCCAGTACGATGAAATCACTATTTGAGATTATCACAAATTCTCCTTCAGAACAGTCCTCCGATTTGGTAAGTCCACTTTCTGAAATGTCAGTATTTCCTGGGGAAAAATATTGTCTTTTCCTAAGAAAAATTAAAAATGCCTTTAGGAAATATTTTTTCTCAATATTCAATATGACTTCATGAATTTGTTTTTTTCATGATAAATTGGAATAAAAACAAGGCCTATGTTTTCAGCAGTATAGTTCTGTGTCTGAATCTGCCCATGGATCTGCCAGGATGTGGAAGTCTGGAGGCAAGTTTAGATACGCAGTCATCTTTGTTGTGCATTATTGTCCTAACCTGACACAAAAACATGGTGGTTTTTAAAATCCTAGATGTACTTTCTTTCCAGCTATTGACACAGCATATGAAGAAAAAGAGTAAATGAATATTTATTTAGCTCAAATGGCATAAAAATTCATTTATGTCTATATTGATTTTTTTTCAAAAGTTGTGAAACCAGACTTTCAAAATCACCTGTGAGCCTGATTACTGAGCTAAAATACCATTTCTGAGTGATTGCTACATCATGTACAGAGGAACTACTCATTCAAAAAGCATATCTGGATAATTTGGCTATTATACTGTGAAAATAAGTATAAAGTATAAAAATAGTTAAAATTATCATAATCATCAACAGAATTAATATCTCTGCTGTAATCTAACATACACCGATCTTAAATAACTTAACAAAGAATGATAAAAGGAAAAATGCAAAATAAGTGAATGTGTTATGATGAGATAATGTTGCTATTTCTGAATATATATTTCAGTATAGCAGTGCTTTTATTACTCTTTATCAGCAGAAAAGCTGACTTTCATCTGAAATTATTATTCATCCTGCCAAATAATTGAGCTGGATGGAAGACTAGTGCTAGAAAAACTAGACAGAAAATATCTATCTTATTTGTATTGCAATCAAATAGACATAATAGCAGAGATGGGAATTACAGGAGAGATTATTTAAATAAATTCTATCTTAGGCAGTATAAGACTCACAAAACAACATATGTCATTCGATTATCTCTCTCTGTCACCATAGCTCATGAGCAAAACTCTCACTTGCCAAATACCTGCCGTTCATATTGGCTTCAGAAGGGTTATTGAATACAGTATTTAGCACTGATGAAAAATCGCCCTATTCATTTGCTGCTGTATCAATATAACTCCAGAGATGTTAGCTCCAGACAGGCACCTGGGTTTGGAAATGTAGCCTATATTACACGTATTTTATCTGCACAGATCAGCTCATACACTACCTTTGTGGAGGAAAATGCTGTTTCAGGATATGGGTATCTCTTCAAATGAACTAGACAAATGCCAATTTTTGTCATATATTTAGACATGATCTCATGCTATGATATTATGAAAGAAGAGTGGAAATATCGAAAAAGAAATATGTGAACCGCATACTTGCAGATTATTTTTGACAGCAATGTGAACAAAAGCACTGATAAGTACAGTGTCAGGAAGAATTAGTCTATATGATTCTGGACTCTACACAGTTACAGAGAAATATTATTACTGTGAGAATAATGCTGGAAAAATAAATGTGGAAAAATACAGTTGTAGGGAGAAAATATACATGCCAGGTGGAGAAAGCTTCGCCTACAGAACTGAGTGTTAGAATATGCTAATAATAAAATCGTTAATGACTAAGTGAGCACAGTGTAGAAACTGCAGTTACCTTATTTAGCTGAAGTGACTGTGTAAAGTATGTTAACAGAATGCAGAAAGAGCAAAGAAGGTATGGAACACTAAAAATGAAAAACCAAACTCTGCTTGCCGGGGCTTTCTAATTAACATAGAAACACAATGTACTACTACTGAGATATTTAGGAAAAATAAATTCACCTTTATCAAGACCGTATGGAACTATTGACACTAAAGCCTTATACTATTTCGGTGGGGTTTATTTCTTATAAGTGAAATAGGAATTTATGTGCTATGCTGTGTTCTGGGACACATATCCAAATTTCTCAAGCTTACTGCACTGTGATTGAGGTCTACAAGGTCTTTGGGGATGTATAACAAACATCCTTAGGAATAGCAAAAACATTCTCAAGCTGGAATAAACATCTGAAACTGTATTTAGAGTTGATGGAAGTTATTTTTTTCCCCCTGAACTGATGGAATTTATATTTAATTTTGGCTACTAAAGTTCAGTGCATGTTATAATTTCTGGCCAGTTTCAGGTCAGTTTCTGGTTAGATTCTGGTCCATTTATACTTTCATCTACCTCTTGCCTCTATACCTCTGCCTTTGAGGCTGAAAAGCACAAATAACTGACTATAACTGGCAGATATAGTAGTAGTATTGATAGTCAAGCAGTGAAGACAGAAATCTGAAATCAATGGGAAACATGACACAAAGGGCAAAAGGGAACAAAATTTATCCAAAATCATAAGATATCAGATCAGTCTAAGGAAAGGGAACAAAAAAAACCCCATATTTATCCATTAAAATAATTTTTTTAAAAGATCTGCTTAGATTATTTGTACTATCAGGACACCAGTGTCCAAAAGGAAACACATGCTTCAAAGCTGTATTTTATTGATCTTAAAGTTTATCTGTGCTGGAAAGAAATTTGTATATGATTACTGATTGAAAGTACATCCAATCTGATATTGTCCAAAGGAGATGAAAGGTCTCTGCCTCTTGGTCACTCTCAGGAAAAATGTTACTATGAACCAAGTTCAGAGCAGCTGCTGTCCGTTTTCACCCCTACAGCTGCTCAGCAATGCCTCACTGCCAGTTGCTGCAGGGCAAAGGAAAGGAAAAGAGGAGTTCTGGCTATCTACTGCTTGCTAAACTAGCAGCATATGGAGATATTTTCCGAGCAGGAATTCAGTTCCAATACCCTGATCTGAGGAAGAAGGCTGAAGAATAGAAATAATCTTCTTCATCTTGTGACCTCTCTGAAGTTAACCCCACCAGCAGAGAGGGGCATCTACAGTAATACAACAGTAATATAATTTTATGAAAGATTTTGATATGGCTAATTTTTGTTTATTTTTGCTTAGAAACTAAACTGTTTGAAATTTGTGAAAGGAAATTGTGCCAGCCAAGAATGTGCTGGGGCTACTCACTCTGAAGATCCTAGTTCAGGCTACCTTTCCCTGAGGACACAAGCATCAGAACCCTGCTGCAGCTGAACTAGGAGGAACTCCAGGCAAAACCAGAAACCTTGTAACCTCAGCAAAGTCCATTGCTGCACTTTTCATTGGCATTGGGGTGAAAGCCAGAAATCACCACAAATCTGCCCCAAATACAAGGTACACTCTTTCATTATTATTGATAAAAACACATTCAGAACATGTACATGTAGAAGAAGGAATTTAACCACAGTTTATTCAAGTGAGAAGCTAAGAAAAGGAATGAGCCTCACCTGACAGACAGCAGTCCTAACACTTAATATTTGAATACACTGTGGAGAAGCAACAGGAAGTTGGGTACAAAGATAATTAATTTCAGAAGTACATGGATTTATTTCAATTAGTAACTTACAGACAATAACTTAATTTCTTCATGCTTTAGCAATGAATTTTTTCCCTTTCCCAGCTCATTTCATATTTTCTAGGCATACACTTCCAAAGACATTAAAACTTAAGATTTGTGATATAATAATAAGCATAATATTTCTTACATGAATTTGCATGAACTATTATTATAAAATATCATACCTGAATTTATGTTATGATGGAAGACAAATTATGGAGAATGCACATATTTATCTTCAATTACATTTCACTGTGGTACAGAATTGCTCACAAATAGGTGATCAGGGTACTGGTTTTGTATACCATTAAAATTCTTCTATATATGGTAAGAGGAAACAAATAAATTAATAGAAGTATGTTTCTTGTCTTGCCTAATTACAATCAACATTCTTTCTGAACTGACAGTTGTCAGAATCAGAGTCATACACTGTAATGCAGCTAGAAAATCTTGAAAAAGAACAACACATGCTGGGGTCATTCCTGATGCTCTAAACTGGTCAGTCAACGTCAGCACGGAATAGCCTGAAGCACCCATTTCAGGCCAAGAACCCAGGGAAACACAGTGTGCATCTAAATGCTGTAAAGCCCCAAGGCGAGAGTCCACACCAAAACTGTGGCTTAATATGAGGGAATGAAGCCCTGTGGTGAGACAGAGAGATATTGAAAGAGTCTCTCAGAGGAAGAAGTGCAAGCCTCATTGCTTGAATAATTTAAATTCTAAATGAATAATACAAATGCAAATATACTAAAGGGAAAGATCCATTGAGTAGATGGATATATTGATGGTTTTTGTAATTCTCTTTTCATACCTGTACCTGCTAATTCCAAAGTGATCCTAAGTCATCTTAGGATTCTGAATTCCTAGGCATTCTAATATAGCACATAATAATAGCAAAGGATACTGCAGAATAACTAACAACATTTTATGAATCCTTACAGAAAAAGTGAAGTTGCTCGCTGTTGCATTTTTTTCTCATGTGATGTTACCTTTAATAGACTAGGAAATTTAGCTCACAGAAGTTCTGCTCTTATGGATTTTGCATTTATAATTCATATTCTTGTCATCAAATTACTGTCTTTCATAGTAAATTACATGAAAAATATACGTTGAATGAAATCTAAAATATAACTTTTTTTTATTACTGCTTAAACTAGCTGTAAAATTAAATAGGAATTTGTCATCACTTTTTAAACTCTAATTTCATGCAGACACTTATTTTGTCATCTTAAAAACCTCAGTCATTCTCCCATATAGATATCTGAGGTCCTGAATATTAATGACCCATATGCAGACACAGTGATGACATATGCCTTAAGGCCAAATACAATAATTGCCTCTGTGCAATCTCATTGACATTAGTGGTCTTGCCAGGAATTGAAGCCTTTCCTTTTAGATAGAAAAAGTGAAACACAAAATAACCATAATCAGACCTAATTCAAGGTGAGTTTTGTAACACCAATAACGAAGCATTCCCACTTTTCTATGTAGGTAGCTGTGTAGATGATGTGGTTTTAGGACTAAGAATGATCTGGTGTCCTGTGACATCAGCACAGTGCAAGCAAAAACGAAGTACTGCTTGAAGGAGCCAGCTCTGGCAGCAGCAATTGCCACCACACTCACCCAGGGCCTTTCTCAGTAGCACCAGCAGAGATTTGCTATTTGGATGTTCTTGATGTTCAAGCAGCTGATTTCTATCTTTTCCAACAGAAGTAATTTGGCAGTCTGTTGTCCCAGGCAACTGCATACTTTGCCTGTGCCTAAAGCACAGTCATAATCTAAATGATGATCATTATTATTGGGAAGGATTAAAACAAAATCTAGAGCTGTAATTTGAAATTCTGGAAAGATTCAAGAGTAAAGAGACAAGAAAGCAAGACTGATAAAAAAAAAAAAAGGTGATGATAAAAGACATAAACCTATCAGGGAATCACAAAGGCCATTTTAGCACAAAATGGGATTCAAAATAAAGTTTCAGTATTTCTCTTGACAGCTCTGAAGACAATTCCAGCCTTATTTAAGATCGTACGCATATATAACATAGATGGATGAATAAATTACAGGGGCATGCAGGATATACGTGGTAAAAGCAACACAAATATCTTATGCTAGCTGGAACAATGGCAGGGCAGAGAAACAAAGAGGAAAAAACCCAAGAACAGTCAAGAATTAACTGTATTTTGCTCGAGTACAAGAAGTGTTTATTCAAATAGGAATTCAGCTATAAACTTCTGTGTACAGGAGGGCAAACATAGGACTTTGAAAAGTCAAATATGATAAGAATGCTGGACTAAATCTGTGTCCTTTTTTTTTACCCCCACCTAAAATACGATGGGAAATATGATTAGAGCCATATCCCCAGAGCTATCTTTTCTTGACAATACCAGGTTTAATTGCTAACCGCCAAGATGTCAAAACAGATCAGTAACATCTTTAGGCATATACCTCTCTAAATTCTCTTAAGGAACTTGAGAAGGAAGTAGTTAAAATGCCCGTGAAAACCTTGTAAGAACTATTTCAAAATCAGCTGCTCTCCTTGAGGCCAGGAAATGCCATAGACTGTTCTGCTGAGGAGCATCAGCGCTCACTGGGGAGCTGTCCTTGGGCTGCGGAGAGGGTGGTGCCACAAGGGCCGATGCCACAAGGGGGCAGAGGACATGGGATCTCGCACGCCGGATGGATTTGAGCTCCGGAGACACCCTCGCTCGGTATTTTAATCTCTTGCAAAGTTAGCAACTATACAACTTCATAGATAAAACACGTATCTCTATGGCATTCTCCATTTCTTTAATCACGCTAGAGACGCATATTTATAATGAATTCAAACTTTCCCACTTGCATGCGTAACTTCCCAATCAAATGCAAATTCTTCCATATTATTTCTCTGTGCTTGTTGTTAGCTGTCCAATTTCAATATATTTTCCTCTTGCACTTCTCTCACTATTGGCTTGCTACAGAAAATTATCAAGCAATATGCATAATGAGTATTAAGCACTCCAGGAACAACAGATCATCTACAAGACTGCAGGAGTGTAAATCACCACAACGAAAGATTTTCTGATGTCACCTATTGCTCCTGTAGTTATTACAACCCATCGTTCTTGTGAATTCATTCCCTGCTAAAAACCACATCTCAGATCTTGTCTTTCAGCTGCGGTTATCTTGCTTTGACTGGGGTTATCTTGATCAGTTCTAAACCAACCAACCAATGTGGATAAACAGGGGAAAAAAAGAGGACTCTAATATATATTCACATAATCAACATCAAAGTTCAAGCTACCATTAGGAGACAGAACAAAAAGGGTTTTCCAGAGTCATGGCATTCCAGTGCCTTCAGTTTTCAGGCAGCAAGTGGGACTCTCAAATTTAACATGAAAAGATGGGGCTTCAGTGAAATTTGAATTCTTAAAAGTATTTTTATATTTTAATTTTTTCTTGGTTTTTTTTCCAGATGGCATCTAAAGCACTGGACTCTGGACTCTACTGGCCTGTAGTTGATCTAGTTTGGTACTAACTGTTGAATACTAGAAGCAAACACTAATTGTTCAGTAAAGGTCACAGTTTTATTGTGATTATTTTCCATTGGTGTTATAGAAATATGAAAGTTACATTTTTAATGTAAAAATGAGAATGACATCACTGCTGGCCATTATGTTTTGACTAGATGTTAGGTATTTTAGAAAGTGTTAAAATAAATATGCTCCTCTTCACTTTCTACTACTGTCTTTGGGAACTTGAATACATTTTCAGGGAAATAAATGTTCTTCATTAAGACAAAGAGCAATAAGAGAAAAATTCGACTTGAAGACTCATCCACTGTTCAAAGGGAAAGTATTTAAAATATTTTAAGACATTTTTTCTCTAGTGTTTATCAGAGTCAAAAAAATTACCTCTCCAAATATTATTACAAAAAAATGGCAGTTTTTCCTTTGACTTATACCTCTGAATAGAGACTTAAACATTCACTTTTGTAAATATGCAATGTTCACTTCCTAAAATTGATCGTGTATCTGATTATGTATCACTTCATGTAGCTGAGGCTTTGTAATTGATATACAGTCAATTACTATGAAGCCATCTAAATACAATTTATGTATATATAAATTATATTTTCAGATATCATTCACAGTTGTGTAAATCTGAGGTGATTCCACTGAGATTAAAATAAAATTAGTCCAGAAATGCACCCTCATGCTCAATAGACTCTGCCCCACCTCTGATAAATATAGAGGATGACACACGGTAACAGTGAAACAAAGGCCACACCTGAGAAAAGCTCACGGGAATAAGGAAACACCTGTTTGTGCTGTGGAAGAACAGGTGGGAAGCGGTGGTTCGCCGGCTCAATATCCTGTGCTTGAGATTACAAAGAACGGTGCTCAGGTGGCTCTCTTTTTTTGCCCTATGAGTTTATTAAAAAGCCGCCGGTGCTTTGCACTACCCTAGAGATGCCTTTCCAGCATCGCATGGCTGCCCCCAGCTCCCTCCCCATGTCACCTCGCCGAGCCGTGCTCAACGCGCGCCGTTCTGCCTGCTGGGTAGTGCAGGAAGCCTTAATTACAGCCTGAAAATAATACCCACTTCCCCCGGGAGCCTCCCCAGCTATTCCTGTGGGATGGGAGAAGCCGAGAGGAGCCAGGTGCGGGGAGGCTGGCGCTCCCCGGGCCCGAGCGCCGGCAGCGGCGCCTCCGTGCGCGCCGGCGAGGCGGCCCCAGCACCACGGCCAGCTCCGAGCGCCCGTCGCGCCCCGA
>VYZT01025101.1:14136-27251 GCA_013400735.1 Pomatostomus ruficeps
CCGGGGCCCCCCCGGCGAGCCACGCTCGGCGGCCGCGGAGGGGCCGGCGGTGCCGGGAGGGCGGGGACGCCGGGGCTACCGGAGGTGGCGGGGCCCCCCCGCCGCCAGCGCCCTCGGTCCCCGCTGACCCCTGCAGCCGCCGCGGTGGGGGATGTGGCACGTCGCGGTGCTGCTGGGGTGTAGCTCATTCCTGATGCCGCTGTTTGTCGCTGAGTTTTGAAGAGATTTATTGGCTGGCTCTTGCTAAACCACGCTTGAGTAATCCGAGCTGCTGCGCGCCGTGGTGAAGCCCGGAGGGGGGGAACGTCACTCCCTCTGGCAGCGGAGCAACATTAGTCTTCCAGCCCTCAAACCACCACTACAGCGTCGGAAACTGCCGGGTCACAGCCATTTGCTTTGGAAAATTGGCGATGTTTGGTGCTAGAGATCGATTACCCTTGTAATCTTTCCCCACCCGCCACCTCCTCCCGCTTACCCCACCCCTACCCACCCCAGACAATAGCGTCCGAGCTCCTCCAGGAAAAAAATAGCAAGGAGAGAAAGAAAGAAAAAGAAAGAAACTGGGGGATGAATCTGACTTCAATAGGAAAAGCGTGTCTCTAGAAGTGGTGCTAATGGGAAGAGATTTCCGAGCTCCAGAGGACGATGATTTGTCACAAAGGGTAGCTGGCTCGGTGCTTTGGGCTGGAGCCGTGTAGGAGATCCTTGGAGAAGTCATTGTGCACAGAAAACCGAAGACCTGTACAAACATGCCTGTTCGCAGAGGTCATGTGGCACCACAAAATACATTTTTGGGTACAATCATACGAAAATTTGAAGGGCAAAGTAAGTTCTCGCTTTCTATCTATTTTGCTATAGTAGTTTTATTCTGCTCATGACTAAATGGACAGCAGCTCCAGACTATTTTTAAGTTTGTAGCTTGCAAAGAAAACCCCGGAGGTAAGGAGGGGATCCCTGGCAGAAGTAGCAATGTTTTTGATCTAGAATACAGATTACCAACTTGAATTATTGGCTGGTGGGCTTGTTTGGGCTTGGGGGATTTTTGTGGGGAGGAAGGGGTTGGGGCTATTTTCCCACACTATTCCAAGGTATAGTTTTTATCGTTGACTGTATTCATATTGTATAGCTACAGAAGTTATATCTCTTACCTTCTTGTGAACCAGTGAGATGGCTCTAAAAGGAGAATGTAGAATCTTGCTGTCTGTGCAATGTCTAAAAAACAAGCCAGGTTTATTATTATTATGCTTGTTAATGCTGTTAATTATAATTGCCTTTTCAAAATAAAGCAAATCTTCAGACTTTGATTTAGAGGAAGCAGAAAATATGCAGAAGAGTTATTAAAGAGGAAATACTCTCTTACCTTGTTGTCATGACTGCATTTTAATATAGCTGTAAAATTTCTCTCTTTTGTTTATGTAAGTCTAAAATATCTATCAAACTGGTGCAAATGCATCCTCAGGGAGAGCCTGTGAGATCTTTTCCAATGCAGCAGTTTACTACCTGGCGAGGAGGCTGAAGCTGAAGTGTTTTTTCCTGGCCAGAATTCTGGTTTACTATTAGCTGTAAGAAGGATCACTTGATGCTTAAAATGAATTTCATTTAGAAACAGTAGTTTGATATATGTACATTGATTTAAATATTTAGCATAATTTTAGTATCAGCCTGGTGCAAACCCTTACAGCTAATTCCAGTTCACATACTTCTTTATACTTAAAACCATATTAGCGTTTGTAATATTTACAGTATTTGAGAAAAAAAAAATAAAGACGGTGCTAGTTCTAATTTATCTATATGCTAACTCAGTGTTGCTACTCAAAGTTTTTATGTAGTGAAGTGTATATATTTTAAGAAAGTAATAAAGCACTAGCTACTAAATAGGCAAGTCATAGTGGAAGTTCAGCATGATTGAAAGACAGCAGAAAAAGTAAGAATGAAATCTCCAAATATGTCACTGTGTTCAAAGACAGACCATATTTAAAATTTTGAAGACTTGCTGACTTGATGTCATGTAAGAAATCTTTTATAAAGCAAGCAATCTCCATGTGTATTTAAGTAAGTAAAAATTAATGTTATTAGCAGTAAGTGTATCAAAGTTGCACATTTATAATTACAATAGGAATAGTGTGTTATAAAGGTAAACAGAAACAAACTAATAAGAGTTGAAAACTTTTGAACCTTTCTTTGAGATGAGAGTTTGGGAAAGGAAGATGGATAGAAGCACAGAACTTCAGTGAAATGTGCAAAATGTTTCCAACATAACAATCATTTCATGTACCCCTTTTTTTGTTTTTTAGGAAATTTTTTTTCTTTCTGTACTTTCTAGATAAAGTTGTTAAAATACTGACCATAAATTTACTGTTATTCACCTCAGTGAAAATCCCTACAGAGTAGATTGAGATGATTGAACCTTACACCAGGAAGCCCTTCCCTTGAACAGAACCCCCTTCCCAAGGCTCTACTTCTCCCCAAAAGAAGCTACTAACTTTGCAAGGACTTTCCTGGAGTTGCGACTGACAGGACAGCGCTCACTTGTGCTTCAGTGAAGCCTGAAACAGACAAAATTCTGAAGTCAAAAGATTTACTGAGACTTCCATAATGTGGTTTTATTTCCTTAAAAAACAACTGTATTAATCTTTAATTTATTCTAAATTAATTGATGTTTCTTTAAAAGCTATAGATCAAATTATCTCCATTAAATGACTGAAAATCTCTGTATTTCAGGCAGTCCCATGAAAAGAAGGGTTGTTCAGAATTCATTCCTGCAATCGACCCTATAAGAAACATTGAAAGAGTACTAAAAAATGCATCACTTTCTTCTATTGCAGATAAAAAATTCATCATTGCTAATGCTAGAGTGCAGAATTGTGCTATCATCTACTGCAATGATGGGTTCTGTGAGATGACTGGGTTCTCCAGGCCAGATGTCATGCAGAAACCTTGCACCTGTGATTTTCTTCATGGACCAGAGACCAAAAGACATCATATTGCCCAAATTGCTCAAGCCCTACTGGGGTCAGAGGAGAGGAAAGTAGAAGTCACCTATTATCACAAAGACGGTAAAGTCTGGTTTTATTTTCAAAACTTTTTGTGTGTTTGGTTAGTAGTTTATTGGTAAAAGAAGTGTGTGTGTTGTGCTGGCCAGTCCCTTTGCTGGAGGTGCTGTAATTTCTCTGAAGTCCAGGAAAACACATTTGGGTGTATCAGTAAGTGAATCTGCCCTGAGAGCAGTGGGTGTATGGAGTATATCACTGCACGCTCACTCCACCAGCTGAATGAAGCCAGCACAGTGTTTGCAACTCTGGAACAGAAGTTCTCTCAGTTGGTTTCAAGAAGATGTAAATCACTTAATGTAATCAGCATTGAGGAACCATACCTTGATTTAAATGCAGTATTTTACCACAAAGTAAAAAGTAGAAAAAAACCTGGCCTATCATAAAGAAAGCATTAGCTTATAAAGAAAGGGACAAGTCATTGAGAGCTCAGATACTGTGAAGTACCTGCAGTTGAACTACCGATATTGTCCTAGTATTGCCAGAGTCAAAATTTGGGTTTATCTAGACTGTGAACAGTTTCCCTGTTATTCAGAAAAGACTCAATACATGCAGAAGGGCTGAATCTGCTGATACTTTTTTCCTGTTAAGAGCACAAATGAATAAATTTATTTCAAGATTTAAAAATTCATACACATGAGAAGTAATTATGATACATAACAGTTATATGTAGAGTTTTGTTGTTGGTTGTTTTTGGGTTTTTTTAATTACGCAGAGTTATTTACAGAAATACCCATCTTTCAAATGAATTCAAGTAATTGATAATTGTGGTGTACCTTATTTTGTCTCTTGCTGTGTACACTCTTGGGAGAAGGAAAAGGAAATTCATATTCAAATGCTGAGCTTAAATTAGTTCTGGAGAGGTGCCAGTGTGTTGTTTACATCAATTTTAGAATCACATGCAATGTGCTCTCTCATTTTAAAGTCACAGAGTTAAATTCTGTTCTCAATAATTCTGTTGTTATCTTGGAGAGACATAAGTAATATTATTTTTAGCTTAGACTGGTATATTCAGATAGGACTCAGGCCAACAATTCTACCCACGCTACCAATATTTAAGCACACACTTCGTAGCAGATTCTCAGTAGAGCCCTTTATTCTTAGATCTGGTTTGGTGGTCTGGAGCAGATTTCGGTCAAGATTTGTTGTTGTAGCTGTGCCTTGGACGTAGATTTCTCAGGCGACCTGACACTGTGTGTCTTTTACACATCTACCCTGTGTTTGTGTTAACTTGGCATGTGTTAAAAATAATATTGCAAAAGGAGAATGTCATTGCTAACTTTCACAGCCATCAGCCTGGAGCACTCTTGCGAGATGTGGTAGTTTAAAAGTCCTAAAGTCTCCCAAAACATTAGGAAGGCGGGAAAGGTATTTAAAAGTACTGCTTATCTGTAAATTACCAGAGATAGGTAGATATATAGATCCTTTTCTAAAATGCTGAATTCTGACATCATGCAACACACCATAATCTGAGACAAACCAATGTAATATTGTCTATAAAAATTGCCATATCTTTCATAAATAGTTTTGAATTCTGAGTTACAGATTATTCAGTGTAAACAATCTTATAAGGGTTTTCAGTAACTTCACTTCTGTGAATAGTTTCTTTCATTGCCTTAATATTTTACCTGTCTAAATGTGAACAAGATTTACCATTTGCACTGTATGATCCGCTATATTTAAACAAACACAGGTGAATCAGGCAAACATTGTCAAAACACAAGATAGGTCTGACACTCAGTGCATGGATATCTGTCAGCTTGATTGTTTGTATATACAGATTTTTTTGTTGTTCCACACAATGTTCAATTTCTTTTAAAAATGTGATAGAAAATCTGAAGTCTATGTGATGTGATGAAATTGAAACTACCTGTATGATGAATATAATGCATGTTAGTAAACATATTCTATAGTTATTCTAAATAACTCAAAAAGATGTTCCTCACTTTTCATCTTTGCTTTTTCAAATTTTCAAATCTGATTTTTCAATAGGTAGCATATATACATATACCTATATATAATATAGTCTCTACATTAAAACAGTATACAGAATAGCAATACCTAACAAGGACTTCCTACAGGTTGTGGAACAAAGTAAATTTCAAGATTTTTCTAAAAACGTGAGAGATTAGTGCCTGGTTAGTGGCTTATTTTGCATGTGTGCTGTGAGTGAGTTTGAGACTTGAGGTCAATTTCAGCAATTTTCAGTTTTCAGAGGTCAATTCTAGCACGTCAGAAAGGTAACTTTCTCCATGTGAGTAACCCAAGTTACTCCAATGAACTATCCACTGCTTAAAAGTTTGATTTGACACTTTGTTTCATGGCAAGCCATTGTATAATATTTAAGGCACTACTAAGCATAGGGAGGAGGAAGACACCTCTAGAAGGTGTGAATTGCTTGAGGTTCCACTGACAGGAGGTTCTGAAGACCATATTACACACTCCTGACTAAATGCCCAGTGAAGTGCACATGAAACCTTATTCCACATCACACTATCATTTATTCTACATAAGCCACTGATTGTATTAAAAATTATTTTAGTATTTTGAAGTAAAGCAAATGTCAGTGGATCACTTATAAGGCTAATCTGCCATCAGAATTCCAGCAATGCAGATATCAGAAAGGGAATCACTCTATAAATACTGCTTTTTCTTTTTGATTCTAAATACCACCTCATATCATTTTAAAATGTCACAGCCTTGAAGTTCAGCTTAAAAGAAAATTCTTGCTATAGAAAAATGGTATTGCACACATACATGGGAATTAGGATTCTGGTGTTCTCTACTGGTCTGTAGTCCACTTTTCTAGTTGAAAGTGCAAGACCTCAAGTTTTTAACATCTCGGTGATGCAAGACTGAAAGCTGCTGTTTGTTCACTGCTTTAATCTTTAGGCCAAATTACACACTCAGAGAAGACGGGATAGAAGGATGGGAAACAATTTTGTAGCAAGTTGATATTCAGAAAATGGCAATTGCTTGAACCTACACTGCCTTAAACATGACAGACAGAAGATAGAGTGGTCAAAGGAGAAAAAAAATTCTATGTATCATGGTTTTATAAATGAGTAACGTGGATGGAGCCTGTTTCCCTTTTCCCCATGCAGTGTGCGGAGGGTGCCGAGAAGTGCTGGATATGTTCAGATAGCCTGGACTTGGGCATCCGGCAGGCCCTGTCCCAACCACACCAGTGCTGTCTCCACAGCAGTTTTTAACATTTGCAGCTAATTATTACTAGCTACCCTCAGACTATTTCTATCAGAATAAGACTGTTAATATAGCTTACTTTTGGTTTTATTTTCTCCTCACTCTTCTTCCTTTTAGAAGGGTTTTTACACAATCCAAGCAAAGTTCTAGTCCTCTGTCTTGTTCAAGAAGTGCCACAGTAGGCAATTACATAGCAACCAAAAGAATTAATTACTGAGAAAAATGGTTAATGGGAACAGATGGTGCCAAAACTAAAGGTCCAAATTTACAGGTTCTCATAGCACAAGTAGCTCCACAATTGTCACTGGATGTACTCACGGGATTTAAAGACACAGTAATTTTTTTTTTTAATGTAAATATCCCTTTTTAAAAAGAGCAATAGATAAATACACACCAGTCACAAGAACTATTATTTTGAAGCAGATTTTTTTCCAAGGATTGCCCATTAGGCCTTAGCATCTGCCTAATTAAAAAATTATACTCTGATATCAAAGCAGCAATATCATATTCCTTACTATCTCAAAATTCTTTACTAATCTTATAGCTATATGATCTGAATTATACTTCAAGGCAAGATATTGTTAATACAGGATATAATTTCTTATTTTAATAAAGTTATTTATGGTGAAAATGTTTGACAGCTCTTCCTTTGAGGACTCCATTTTGCAGTTTAAGTCATTATTGCATAAATCATTCTTGACAGATGTAAAATATTGCTTGAGGTGGTAAAGCTGTAAAACTTTTGACATAAAAAGTATAATTATTTTGGGATTGAGAATGGATATATAATAATCAGAAAGTATTGTACCACACAGAATACATTTTTACTTCTTACTGTGTGTTTTGCGGGCAATAATGGGATATGCCTAAGCTTGCAGATGATACCTGTTAAAGGAAGGTAGGATCATTTGAGCTTAGCCTATATGCATCAGATATTCTAGGGTTGAGAAGAACTGTGGTACAGTATAGGTTTGGGCAAAGATAAGATCAAGCAATTATTTGCAGTGTGTGTACAAACCTCACAAACTACTTGCCGTTTACCCAGTTTGAAAAAAAAAATTGCTATAATTGACTGCAAATTAAACATATTTGCATTTTCAAAGCACATTTCCAAACTAATATTTTAATGCCTTTTCAGCTCTCTTTTGAGGATAAGAAAATAACAAAATGTGCAAACATACTGACAAAATAAAGTAAAAATGGTATTAAGTGTCCTTAAATAGAAAGATCAGCACTCACCATCTAGACTTCAGTCAGCATAGGTGTTTTACCATCTGTTTGTGTGAACCTATCAGTCAATAAAAAATAAAAAAAATACAACTGAAAGAAAGCTGCTTACATGTGTGTCAAGTCCCCTTAGATTAGCTCTAGCATTAGGGTCAGCAACTGCCGTCTTGACCATAGTTTCAGTGCCTTATCCAGAGCTGTTGAGAAAGGTCAATGAATCAAATCTCTCTGATACCCTACTGGTGTAGGACACCTTGATATAAGAAATACTATCTGACTGCATTTTGATAAAGAAAGTGTTTACACACACACACACCCCGCCCCACAAAAACCTGTCCAAAAAACCCTTTCTTAATCCAGGGCTTTTTTCCAGGCATTCTTAAAATACGCCTTGGATGAAATCCAGAATGTTACTGAAGGTGTTGAACTATTGGAAATGAATGAGGACATCCATTCTTACGGCTGTAGTGCAGCATTTCTACCTTAGGCTTTAATACTTGTCAAGAAAAAGCCATCCCTTGCCCCATTCAGTACCGCTGATTTTGCAGCAAGGAGAACTATGAGCAGTGAGACAATACCTCAGTGATCCAAAAATCTCATTTACCCATCCCCATTCTGATATGGGTCCTGTGTCTGCCCAGAAATGTGGGTCACTTCTTACCCACATTTCATGCAGGATACCTAATGATTATGGTAAAGCACCTCTTAGCTATCCTAAGAAAGCTTATTTATGGACCAATTTCAATCTTATTTTCATCTCCTTGACTTTAAAATATATTCTTATTCCTTCCCAGGTAAAGATGCATTGATTTTAAATAATGAGGGGACTTTTATAATGAGATAGTATCTGAATAAATAGGACAACAATTAAATTGCCTTCTAAATTATTCTCTTTGTCAATGTTTAGGGTCAGAAAGATATGAGTAGATATATATAATTTTCATAAATAATAAAGAATACAATTGCTATTATTATAGGTACTACATCTTTAAAAAAAAAATCTTAATTTGGAAAAATCCATTCTGACAGTTTTGAGTTCCTCCATGGCACAAATAAAAAACCTGCAGGCTAGTGGATCAGGAGTCTTTAATTTCAGTACAGTGTTAAGTCTTCTTCCACTGGACTTCCATAGGACAATTTAATGTCAGAATGTAACAGGGCCAACTTACCCCAGTCAAGGGGCCCAAATTTCCCTAGTCTGAGCTAAAAAGAAAAAAATATTGCTGGCTTTGAAAAAGTGTGCCATAGTGGTGAGAAAGGTAACACATTCTAGAGTGAAATGGTGCTTATAAGGTTATGATACGATACACATATACTCAAAAAGAGTTTCATTTTTTAATTAGGCATTGCTGACAAAATTTTTTATCTGCTCTGAATATGCTCCTTTCAGTTGTAGTGAAAGCTATTTTGGTTTTGGGTTATGAGACAAAAAGAACAGATGCTGTCAGTCTATTTTTGGTGTGGTTTCACATGATTTATTGTGCCCTCTTTCCATCTTCATCATGCATCCCTTCTAATGTTACATTATGATAAGAGAGTTATTGCATACTCCTAATATGTGTTATTGATTCATTCTTTCCCTTCTCCACCAAATTGGCCCATATATCAAAAAGAGTTGCAGAGAGCAAATCAGACATCATACCTTGCAAGAGACAGGGGGGAAGCGTCACTGCTTTTCTAATAGCAGCCTTTTGCATATTTGATATGAAACAGATTTCAAAACATGGCTCTTCGAGTAACACCAATGCTGACATCAGTGCTGTTCCCTCTGGTTCCAGGCAATGGAAAGAGAACAGTGATGCGGGTTAGATTTTATGTTAGTGGCTTCAAGTCCAGTTTTAAAGTGTTCCCTACATACTTGACTTAGTGTATCACTCAGTCTATGTGCTAGGTAGTCCATGCTCTTCCCAGCTAAGTATGGAAAAAGCTTAATCAGGCAGTACAGGATTCAGAGTGGCAAGACAAAGCTGACTATGGAAATTGCCAATTGACTCTGGAAACTGCATATCTCAACAGCAATCAGAACTGTAGCTGTGAACCTCAACCCAGGCCAGCGGATAAATAACAGTGACAGTGGGGTATTGTGGCTCTATAGTTACTACCTCGTTTCACATTGTCTGCAGTTCTGAAAGTTCACATCTCTGAGGTGGGAAGTATTTGTGTTAGGATTTTGTACAGCTTGAACTTTTTAATCTAGTATACTGGGGTTTGTTTAAAGGAAACAGCATACATATTTTAATAATTTCCTGGAAATTAAACCAAAATTTCATTTTGAAAGCAGAATTATAGCTGTAACTAGTCACAAAATGCTTTTTGACCTCCAGAACTTCCACAGATATGCAATTTTTAGCTCTCTCACCAACTTTCTCAATATAGCCATTTCATTTCTATTTTCCTTAATTTTTTAATACTGAAAGCACAGTGAAATCTCATCAGGAAAGATCACCACAAAGGATACAAAAATTCAATCTCAAAAAAAGTCAGAGTAAACAGTATAAAAGGAAGGTCTTTCTTTTTGTTTCATTAACTGGATTCCAATTATAGATCTCATTATACCTAGTTTTGATACTGCCTTTAGTTATAATCACTGAAGTGTTATCCACACAAATATATTCTGGCTTATTTGTTAGCAAAGAGCCATCATACCATGAAAACCTAAAGACAGTATTTAAGTGTCAACATTATTAACTATTTCATTACTGATAGTTGAGTGGAAGTGACTAGAAGAAAGCTTAGGCCAGAAATCACAGCTGCATTCAGTACTTGCCTACCTGCTGAAATTTCCTGCTTTCCTGTCCTTGTTCCTCCATAACAACACAGTCAATAAAAATACTTTTTCTTACATTTTGCCATTACCTCATTTAAATCTCTAATTTGCCAAATGAGACTGCAGTGGAAGCCAGAAGGTCTTGCCTAAATGGTCAGTTTAGAGAAACACAACAAGAGTTTACTTCAAATACTAGGAAATTAGGATTTATCACATCTGAATACTGATCCTTGACAGTAGCAGCTTATGAAATCTTGGCCTTTTTTTGAGCAAATGCACAGGACTATATGGCAACTGACTGTTTCTGTGGCCAGAAACACTCCTAAAGGCCTGAGAGCAAGATACCAATAGCTACTGACACAGGACATGGCTTGCACACCTACAACTTCCATAGAATTAAATTGCAAAATTTAATTTTTGTAACACTAAGAAATCCTGATCTTTAGGCATTGGAGCACTGCTCGTAGAGACACTGTATACCTTTGGTAACTAATACTAGCTGGATCTCTGTTGCTGCATAAAAAGACAACAAATTAGGAAAGAAACATGCAAAACACAGACAAAACTTCCCTCCATTTTTATCCACAGGTTAGCAGGCAGAGATAACTTCAGAACAAGGACATATTAGGGGGTTTTGCCTTTGTCTTATACCTAGGCTGCTTGAAAAGCTGTTAATCATCATGTAAATGTGCTTCCTCACTAACAAGCACTTACTCCCAGCTGTTGTCAGACTTTGGAGCCTGTGCCCTTTTGAGATTATTTCTTAGAGCATTCTTTGCTGATTTTCATTCAAATCAATGCAAGTGTATCTCTGAAAATAGCTTGCGAATTTCCTCCTTTCAAAACTATTTATGCCAATCTGCTTTAGTCCTTCCTCTCCTGGAAAAAATGCCAGATAATCTCATTAGTGTTTTGCATGTTTATGGCATTTCTTTTTATACTTTCAAAAGAACATGGAACTCAGTAGTCCATAAATACTATTTTCATGGTACTTAAGGTAAAATATTGTTGCAATTCTGTCTACTTGCTTAAAAATTGTCTTCCAATTCACAAAAAAGAAAGAAAGAAAGAAAGAAAGAAAGAAAGAAAGAAAGAAAGAAAGAAAGAAAGAAAGAAAGAAAGAAAGAAAGAAAGAAAGAAAGAAAGAAAGAAAAGAAAGAAAAGAAAGAGAAACAAAGAAAGAAAGAAAAGAAAGAAACAGAAAGAAAAGGAAGCCTAAAGTCTACGCCATTTTAAATAATGACAATAAAAGAAAGGAAAAGGTTTTCCATTTTTTCCATTTTAAGTGCTCAGTGTTATTTTTGCCTGATAAAATATACCAGGAATCATTTAACACCAAAGTCTATCCAGACTAACAGAAAAAACAACCCTTCCCAGAAGGACTTTTTCTGGAGTCATGGGCAACATAACCATATTACGTGAGAGAGTAGTAGCAGCCTTGAAGTACAAAACCAGGTATCTATAAATCAACATCTGGGCCTTCTCTGTGGATTAATGGAGCAGCTCACAAACTGGTATGAATGCCTATGTATAATATCAGTCCTGAGCCAGTCCATGCTGGCTCACTGTTCAGAGCATCCTTTGCAGAGCATCCTTAGTCTTTCTGTAAGTTACACTGATTGTTCATGGCAACAAAAATGTGGGTACATAACGCACAGAAGCATCTTTAGTGTTTTACCCCCAGAGTTTTAAAGAAAAGTTTTGTAGAGGGATAAAGAAGTGTTGCACTACTGTTCGTGGATGACCACAAAACTGTAATAAAACCTTGTTCCTCTTTATCCTGAAACTAGAAAATCACTTCCCATGTCAGGATTAGAAGTAGGATCTAAGGCCCTGCTCCCAAATGCCTAAAAAGTTAATTAGAAACCACTCACTGCTACTGCAGCTACAAGCAGAAGTAGTGTCTGATTTGTGTGGTGTTTGTAGATCAGGAGCTGGGTGCGGGTGGCTTCCTCCTCCTATGCTCACGTTTATTTAAAGAGGGGAAAAGAAGAAGGAATGGTTGGTTCACAGACCATTCTTCAGCTCATGGGTATGCAAGGCTATTTTATAGAGACAGCTAGACAAACTAAGAACATCACAGCTAAGGGAACTATTCCATAGACCAGGCAGATCTATTTACATTAATTTCTGGTTGTCTTTTGACCTCATTTGTAAAAAAACAGATCCTGCAGAAGCAGAATTACCAGTACCGTAACTGTGTCTGCAGAATTCAACATATGCAAACATAATTATTAGCCAGACAAATACATTGTGTGTGGCTGCTTGCATTTCAAACATAATCTCTTTAACATTTGAATGTGCAAGACCATTTGTCCCTGCTTCTTGAGAATTGATTGAATTGTTTTCCCTTTTAAATAATATTTTATTCTTAATCCCTTTTACCCTTGGGATCATATTCCTATAAAACAATAAAGGACTTTAATTCCACTTTCTGAGGAATATCTGAAGAAAAAAATGTAAACTTGTTTTTGAAATGAAAGGAGAAGCAATTCTACACATTTAATCTTGATTGTTACCTGGAAGGCAGATTATCTAAATGCTGGGGGAGGGGTTGCCCCTTAGATCCCACAGGCACTAAAATATCAGACATAACTAAGTTATCGTAGCTATGAAGAGTACACTGAGTTTCAGTTACTGCAACAGAAATGGCTGACCTGAAGTTCTACATGTAAGATCAAATTTAGGACTAGATTTTTAACTATATGTATATTTTAAAATATATACTATGAAAGTGCATTTCTTGTTCTCAAAATATTTAAAAACCCCTTTGAGAAGCTGCCAAAATTACCTCCTACCCCACGATAGAATATAAATTGATATTCTATAGTTCGCAACAGTTTTGCTAATAAAGCATTTTTCTTACT
>VYZT01025107.1:0-17620 GCA_013400735.1 Pomatostomus ruficeps
ACTGCAAGGCTGCAATAAGGTCTTCCCAGAGTCTTTTCCTCTCCAGACTGAACAACCTCAACCCTCTCAGCCTCTCCTCACAGGAGAGGGGTTCCTGCCCTCCGATTATTTTTGTGTCCCTCCTCTGGACCCAATCCAACAGGTCTGCATCTAGCACTTTAAGGTAAAGCACAAACCTGAATGGAACCTGAAAGAATAAACATAGGAAAATTCACCTGAGAAGGAAGGTGTGGGACTGAGCAGCCATCACCTCCTCCTGCTGTGCAAGGCGACACCTCCAGTCCCACAGTCAGTAAGGAACATCATTACGACACAATTAACTCCAAAAGTAAAGGATGAATTTGTGAGTCACTATTTTGCTTATGAAAAATGTCAAGCCCTGCTCTTATTAGTCTTGATGTAAAATTATAATAATATCATTGATTAAAGTAGAATTTGCTGGATTAAACCAGCGTAAGAGTATAATTTGTATCGTGTTGATCAGTTGATTGCACACCATGTGTAATTACCTGCTGAGCTGCAGTTATCAACTTCTGGAGTGTTCAGATGCATTCCACGAAGAATCTGATTATGAAGTACTGTTTCAAAACTGCAGCAATGTTATCTATGGATCAGTTTGTTATTTACTCTTAAAAAAAAAGATGCAATTTTGCTGTACCCTTTACATAAAAATAATAATAATTTTGTTCGCAATCAGCTCATGTTGTTGAACTATGAACATCAGAACAAAACACCGGCTGAAACTGCTCCCTGCCCAGAACAGAGGCAGAGCAGATAAACTAGACCACCTCACATGCAGCCTTGGAATTCAAAACACTATTAAGCAATCAGGTAAGAGAAAATACATTTTTATAACCTATTTCAATTTTTCCACTCAAAGTTATTATGTTAGAAGCTCACTGTTCCTCCAACAGTGATAGCACAGCTTGCTTGGTAGATAAAGCTGGAGACGCAGGTTAACAAATGTTTTCTGCAGATAGAAATCTGAACAGGTAGCAACTAGGTTCCATACCAGCAGACAAGGTTTTATTTCCATTTTTATTTGCTTTCATCGTCAGTTTCTATAATCTATATGAAGCTTATATAACTTTCTAATAAAAATTATTTCTCAAGACAACAGAATCTCCCCCAACATGAAATAGTAACAATAATATTAATATTAAAATGATGAACTAATCTGATTTGTAAATAATACCATTCTTCTTAAATACCAAATAAACGGCAGAAACTTAAGACTGAGGGCAAAAAATACAGAACTCTGTACTGTTGACAAAGCTACAAAGAATGGCAAGGAAGGAGAGCAGGAATTTCTATTTGTCCACAAGTCAATTTGAGATGATATTAAGCATCAATGAACGAAGTGAGACAGAGAGTTTGAAAGAACTTGCACAAAAAGGAGATAGATGATTCTATCGTGTGCATAGTCTATTTAACTTGAGATTGTTTTTCCCTCAAAGAAAGCTTGTGCAAAGTGGAAGAGAATCAGAATTTCTTGGATGAAATGTATAGCAACTTACAATGTCCATTATTAAGAGAATTATTATTTGACTAGAGAGGTAGTGGACTTTAATTACATAAAGCCTGTTACCCAGTTTTAGGGTGCTTTAGATGCACCCTAATATATACCTGGGAAACGACCTGTGAGGCACACAAACAACATTAGGCACCCCACGTAAATCACCTGGAGAGGAATGCATATTCCAGTGCTCGTTCTGGCACTTAATTGCAACACCTTTGAAACCAAATCAATTGTATGGATTTTGTTTTTATTATAAAAAAATAAGTGGAACATATTTTTTGGGGAAAAAAAAATTCTAAGTTGGGTTCAAGAAATTTCTAAGTCTAATATGCTAAACAAGATTTGATACAGTATCATAGGGGTCAATCACAGCAATCTGATGAGTCCGGAAAAAGAACTTTTACCCACTGTTCAAAGCACAGTAAAGGTAACAGCCCTAGATGCCAAATGCAGTTGACCGGATACACACCAATATCATCTGTGGGTTTGGCAGGAGCATCGCTGAAGAGCTGCCTGTCACTTAAGCACACAATAATGAGTAACATTAGGAATTATGAAAAGACTCTGTGATGCCACATAAAGATTCAATTCAGAAAATTGCCCCAGCCTGAGCATCACATGAGAACAGGCAGAGCTGAAGTTTCAGTGGAGGAATAAAGCAACAAATTTTTTCATTTCTAAGTTGACGTTCAAACTAGCCATGAGCATATTCCTATATTATTTCATTCATCACAGGCGAGTACACAGTTAGAGGGATAAATGATAACTTGCTTTTACAGTTACATTTTGAATACAGGTTTGCATTTACAAAGCTAAAAGAAAACGATTATAAAGTTACACAGTCAAACTCGTAAGAAGTTAAATGCCATCACTGTTAGGGTAGTCTACTCAATCATGAATTCACTTCACCTGTGTATGTAAATTATGCAATTTCTAATTGACTGCCTTTCCCCCCACTCCCTCCCAGAAACGCTGTACCATTGATACATGCAATAAATGAAAAGTTATTAATGTTCAGCTGGTTAATATTTGCTGCAAATGGTTAAAACCTATGGCAAAACTGCTAAATCTGCTCATTTGTCTTTAACTTTCTATGGCACTTTTCAGAACAGAGAAGTTCTTCAGAAAACTGAATCAATTTTTAAAACGGCCAGCAAAATGAAAGATGATATCACTCCATTTTACAAATAGGTGACTGAGGCATAGACAGACTAAGGAAAAAATCCTATTAATTTTCACACCTAACTTGATAAGTCTAGTGAATGATTTTTCAGAAGGTGATTGCTGTACAGTACTTCATCCATTCAAACTCGCATTCCCATTGGCTTCAATTATAAGTGCTCAGCATTTCTGCCAGACATTTCTACAGAAATTTCTAGCTCTTGCTCTGAAAAATGAGAATTGCATTTATTAACCGTTTGTAATAAGTGTGGCTTGAGTAACTACCTAGTACTGTAAAGTAATACCAAGGCAATAAGAAAAGCTTCAGGGCAATAATTATATCCAGTATCCACCATTCTGTCCACTCCATAATGACTTTCAAGACAGAAGTTCTATGACAACAGCTCTCTCTTATTTCTATCATAGAATGACTGTACCTCCACTTGGTGGAAGAGTGATTTTTAATTGTTCAGAACAACAGAAGAAACCAAAATAACTGACCAACCAAAAATCTGCCTTAGGATGACTAGGCAGGCAGTCTGACATTATGAATACAGCAAATTTATCGATTAGATGGCTTGCCAAAGAGAAGTCTGGGCAAGCCAGAAAGAAGAAAACACAGTGAACCTAAAGACTTTCCAAGTGTCCAAACTTTTACTGAAATACACATAGTGACAGGGAATGGTTGTATTTTGAAAAATAAAAATCTGGCAAAGAAGATATAGGTATTTGCACTATAAAATGTATTGAAAATATAACAGAGGGATCAGAAAATCAAAGGCTTCCTTCAATGGAGGTTTTCTGTCAACAGAGGAACCATCAGTCTCTGAAATCTCATAGTCCATTCAGAGCTCAGAAAGAAAGTGAACTTCAGTAGACAGAACCCTTCTGCACATTCACCACAATTTCGCCCTTGCCTTCCTACTCCCGATTTTTCTGGACACGCCCTGCAGGCTCCCTCAGCAGCCCATGTGCACATCCTCAGCTCCCTGCTTTCCCAGCCAGCTGTCAAACAGCTTCATTCCCAGCTAGTTTAGCACCAGCTTTAGCCCCAATATGCCTGCTCTTCCCAATTTTTTCTTCACTTAAATAGTTGAGCTCTCTAAATTATCTTCTCTAGCCAGTCTGTTTTCCTCCTATATATGCTCCAGGTTCGCTGTTCCAAATGCCTCTCTTTTCCCTGCTAAACTTGAATTTCTGTTTGTCCCTTTTGCATTTAATCAAACGCTTTGTGGCTCTCTGCACACATCCGAGCCATGTCTAAGCAGTGCTGAAAGCACCTACAAGTTCGAGTACATTCAAGGGGAATCATATGGTCACAGAAGGAGTTGTTATTATTACTCACCTTTGTTAATTTATTCTCCTTCTTCTTCATATTTTAGGATTTTTTTTTAGGATATTTACCTTATTTTAGGATAATTGAAACTGAAATAAATATCTTCCCCACTTGAATATCCCTGTGGGGCACTGTACTTAGCTTTCTGTTTTCCAGGTATGTAGTTCATAATTCTCATGTTTCAGGGGAATATACAAAAGGACCAAGTTACTTATATTCTTTTTTTAATGTTTTATAAAAGTTCATATGCAGGAAGTTAGATGAGTTGATAATGATTTTTACATTCTTGGCAAATACTTCCTTTACTCAATCCAGTTAAATTTAAGTAATTGCTCCTGTTTTTAAAAGCCACATTAATTACAGCTCCTAGCTAATGAAGTTAAAGAAATGCATAAGATGTACAATAAACAGTTAGTATATTGACTCCTTTAAAATCCAGAGAAAACAAAATCTCTTTCAAAAAGCACTTGACATTTCTAATTTGCATTAGTTCTTTCTATCTGTAATAGCAAAATTTGCAAGGAATCTGCATTAAAGGATTACTGGAGCACATAACTGGAGAATAAGTTAATTAGGTGTTTTGTTTTAACAAAATATGCTATTCAAAGAGTCTCCTATTTACCTGCCTAAACACCTTTAAATCAAAGAAAAAAGTCTGTCAAAGGGAAAGCTAACAATAAATGAAAAAAGTGAGAAAGGCAGCATGTTCTGAAAGAAAACAATGGGAAATTTCTAAGCACTGATGACAGTTGCATTCAGGAGAGAACTGTCTTTCTTTTAATATCAAAGAGTGGGACTAAAAGCACTCTGCGATTCCGAAATAACCAGCATAAGCAACAAGATTGAGAGAGAGTATTCAATACAGCTGGAAATTAAAGGACTGAAGCCCCTCGCCACTATGACATGAGCAAGTTTTACTCAAAAGAAAATGAAGAAAGCCCAATATTGTGAACTCAGAGGGGTTAAAGTGAGAGTGAGGCCTTGGCTGTTGTGCAGAGAAATAGGATGCAGCACCCCACAGCCTGCAGATGTGTTGTGGGGGCAATGCACAGCGAGAGAGGCACTCAGGTCTGTTTACAAGCTCCTTCCCTCCAGGAGCTGTAAGGCAGATTAGGGACATTATGGGAATGCCATTTTCACCACACAAACAATCTGCACTTTAAACTTAGAGGGAGCCTGCCTGTGTGAAGCACTCAGGAACAGCCATAATTTTGCATTCTCTATTCTTTATCAGCACATCCCCTTCCCCATAGAATAACAACACTAAAAAAGACAAGTAACCAACCAATATTTTCTCCGAAAGTCAAGATGAAAAAAAAATCCTTATTTTAGTCTTTTTCCTGCTCTAGCTTCTGCACAGACTAAAATTTATAGCAATGAAAGGATACGAAAAATAACCGAAATAATATAGGCTTTCACTTGGCAAAGTGTGTATATTTACAGAAAGGAAAGTGTGCTTTAGCTCAGCCTTGTGCTATGACAGGAATCAGTGCCCCCATCAACCTCTGGTGCACTTCTCTCACTAAAACTAAAGGCAAGCTGGAGCAGAAATTGAAGGCAATGTCTGGCCTTTCACACAGATTTACAATTTTCTACTCAGCACATTGCTAGTATAGTTTGTCTCCAAAAGAAGCTTGAAATAGGGAGAAATGTAATAAGGAACAAAGGAGGGGGAAATATCTGTAATATAGATTTTTTCACCAACCTCAGTGGAGAATGAAAAAGCAAAAAGCAAACATAGAAACAGAGAAAACATCCTGCAGCTAGGTAAACTGGGGGAATTCTTTCCATTAAATTATCCTAATGATTTCCACATACAATTTATTGAGCAGGCAGCTCAAGTAGATGGATGGATATTTAAGAAAAGATGCATAGTGATCATTTGAAATGACAACCACATTTAACATTATCAAGAATTACCTGGAAAACCATTTGCCACAGTCAACTTTTGCATCTGGCTGTCTAATGATGCCTTTAATGAAAAAGACAAGCATAACTCAACTAATTGCTTAGAGATATCGAAATCCGTCATGTCAGTAACTTCTTAGCACACATTTTCTTGGACCTTCAGCTTTTTTTCCTATAAAGTGGAAAAAATTAGAATTAGGCAGCTTTCAAAGTTATGAAATATGAGGTCATACGGTGACAAAGTATACCACTCATGAATGAAAGCAATTTTAATTAAAAATCCATCTCATTTGGAAGAGCAACTTTCTATTATTAAAAATTGGAGATTCCAGTGAGCTAGATTTTGGTTAGTTGAGTTAGAAGGCTTTAATCAAGACATATTTTAGTTTAAACCATAACATGAATGTTCCTGGTTTTGTGCCATCATTTCTCCCACTGCAACATGAGGAACAGAGTCCATGATTTTGTTTGTCCTCCCAAATATCCTCCTTATGTAACTCCAAAAATCTTCTAGGGTTCTAGGATTGCTTTTCAGCAGAGGAAAATGCAATTCAAAAAACACCTTTCAACAATTTTACCTGGACCTTTCTCTTAGACATCAGATAAAACATACTCATTGAATCGCAGCACCAGAGAACAGCTTAGGCTGGAGGGCACCTCTGGAGATACTCTGCTTGTTCAAAGCAGGTTACATTGGAACGAGTTACTCAGGGCTGTGTCCAGCCACGTTTTGCTGATCTCCAAGGTTAGAGACTCTAAAATCACCTTGAGCATCCTGCACCAATGTTTGAGTGTGCACAATGAAAACAGCTTTTCCTTGTATTTAATCAGGATTCCCTGCACTTTAGTTCGCACTTTCTCAGCCTTTTACTGCATACCTCTGCAAGCGATCTGTCTCTGCCTTCTTTGTAACCTCCCAGGAGGAATTTTTGCACCCTGACAAGATCTCCACTGCAGATTCAGGGTGAACAGTCTTGGCTCTCTCAGACTCCCCTCATCTGAAAAATGCTCCAGTTCTTAACCACCTTAGCAGCCCCTTGGTCAGCACTGAATGCATCACTCCAGATTTCGTATCATCAGTGCTGAGTACAGAGGAAGGACCTGCTAACGCTTTTCAGGGACCACAAAACTGCCCGGGGCTCTGCGGGACAATTTATCCAGCGCCCTGGGTCAGACAGACGCCACAGAGAAGCGGTGTCTCTTTGTCTGTCTATTTACCCAGGTATTGCCTCCGCAGTGGAGGCAGAGCAGTCGTTGGTAATAAAGCAGGCAGGAACAAAGAGGAGAGAACGGACCCCTGATAGCAGCACCCAGGTTTTAGTCTCCTCTCCTGAGAATACGAGCTATCAGAAAGACCTCGAAGGGCTGGTTACACGGGGTTTAAAGCGGAAAGGAAAGGGGTGGTCAGAGGGGAAGGGTCCACGGTCTCATCAAATCACAGAGTGATGGGGGATGACAGTTTTCCAATGAGTTCTGGGCAAAGGCGGAACACATTTGCATTAACCAATTAATGTAACAGAACAGCAGAAGTTTCTGGCAATTGCTGAATAGTAATACAATGTGATGAATATTAAAATAACAGAGGTGGAACAAAATCTTTGATTGACAGGGTTAAAATGTGGTAGCTAGCTAGGGGATTTCCCCTAGCTCACTGCTACAACCTTCACCTTTGCCCTGCTGGCAATGCTCTTTCTGCTGCATTCATGGATACCATTGGCCTATTTTCCTGCAAGAACCAGGACTTTCTAGGGCTTTGTGCAAAGCTGCTTTCTGTCTATTATCACCCAGAATGTACTGGTGCATGGGCTTAGTCCTCTGCAGGTGCAGGACTTGGAACTTCCCTTTATTGAACATCATTAAGTTCCTGTTGGATCATTTCCACATCCAGCCAAGCACAAAAATCTGGTGCATCAGCCACGCCTCCCAATCTTGTGTTGCTGTGTATGCATTGTGTCCCATCATCTAGGTCATTAATGAAGCTGTTAAACAGAATTGGACCCAGTACAAACACCTGGGAAATATCAAGTAACACTCAAGGAATGTCACATGCTTTTGTATGTATAGATACTCTTCATAATTTGCTTACAATATTCAGATGCACAAAAATACCCGAGTCACGGAAAAAGTTCTAGAAAATGTGCACAGAAACAATCCAATGAGACTACTACTGAAGAGGAATGAGGAGAAACATTTAATCTAGTTTTTCTCAAAAAGCCTAGAAGCCTGGTTTATCATCATTATAAATACAAAGAAATAGGGACAAAAATATAATTTCTTGACAATGATAGCTTATTTAGTTTCTCTCGTGCATATTAGTATGTACTGGTTCTAAAGGCATTGCTGAGGACCTCTTTTTCTCTACTTAAAGATCAGTTGTTCAAGGATGGGTTTCCCAGTTCTAGATAACTTATTTCTGAATCAAACTCAGAGCTGTGCTAAGGAACAGATATCTTTGCAATCACTAACCTCAACTACATGATAGCTACAGAAGTCTTCCTATGCATTTTTTTCTTATACTTCCACATGTTATGAAACTACATTCCTCCTTCAGTCAGGCTTATTCTCTGCATGGTGTTCCCAAAATGCTGCAGAGGTGTTTGTCCATCAGCCAATTCTGTGTTGTTAAACTTTAGCCCTTGAATCACAAGGCAGGTTCACAGGAGTGCACCGCATATGGCTCCATTCAAAGGAGCCAAGCACAGCCTCGAAATCTCAACACATCAGTTTGCCCAGGTAGTTCTGTAGCTTTACAAAAGTATTAAAGCCCCCCCAACACACACACTTCTCTACAATTGTTGGGTCATGTTACTGACAGCGTATTTTTTTCTAGCTCAACAGACTGGACATTTGTCCTTTGCAATCTTTTGGGAAAAACAAAATTGAGCGTTTCAATTTTCAAGAATACTGAGAAATTATGTTCTATTACCAAAGACGTCTTCTTTTGAAATTCAATGACAACAATTATACATTTTATTTTACAATGCTAGCTTTATGCCTAACTATCTTCTTTCAGTAAAATGATGGGTTTGATTGTTTGAAAAATCTTTAAATACTTTATGATTAACGCTGATTCTGAATACTAATGTGCAGCTGAAAGCAGCAAACAAAATGATAGGTGAAAAGTAGTAGTTTTCCTTCTCAGGTGTAGCAAGCTTTTATTATACTAGCAGATAAAAGGATTTAGGAAATTTACATTAAAATAAGACTACATACTCATAAAAACAGATTATAATATTGGTTTGAATCATTTAGCTTTAACTACCTGGTTTCTAAAATGTTGTTTCTTAAGAACGAGCAAGAAAAAAAAACAAACTATCCAGGACAACAATAAGAAAATACCTTCCTGAAAGAAACAAGAAGTTAATACAGCTTTTGTTGGCATTTTCTATTAAAATGCAATTCTACAAAAGCACTAGACCCCAGTACATAAACTAATTTAATGACAGACATGTTTTCAGTGTGCCTAATTCTATTAAAAAAAATAGGTTTTCCAACTTACTTAGAATCCTTTTTCTCTATAAAATGAAGGAATCTTACAGATTGCTGTCCTGAAATATGCTGAGCCCATGCAGTCTCCACGTAGACCTGGGAGTTCACCACCTTAGAGGAGACTCTCAGTTGGTTTCATACAATGTGATATTACTCCTGTTCCTGATCTCATCTGTCACTATTAACCACTGTCACCTTTCACCCTCATTGCGAGAGCAAAAGATCGAGCCAAAAATTCATGAGCACTAAGTACAGCTCAGGTGTTTTAAATAATGTACTTATGCCCAAAGCCAGCAGCCCATTTTCTAAGGGAAGGGTTGGGGCTCAGAGGTGTTAATATGAAACACGAAAATAATGGAAAAAAAATATTCTTTGCCTGGAAAGTGTGATGTGGATTGGCACCATATGCATTTTCTGACCTCTAAAGGAGGTTAAAGTGAGAGTGACCAGCATGGTAATACACATCAGATCTTTTCCATATCTCAAAAAGACCATCGTGCACATTTTACAGGCCTCTTGACATGAAGCAATGATACTAAACCCAAACCAAACCTTCAGTCTTAATCAGTATTTTTGTTCTAGCATGTGAAGATAAATCGAGTCAGGAAGAAAAAAGAAAATAAATTTTAAAAGCGGGGAGAGGGAGGTGGGAAACCAAGGGAAGAGAGACAGAGCTGAAAAGTTCACAAATCTGCATCTGCAGACAAAATCTAAACTAAAACTGAAAGCAATACATGTGTTTATGCAGAATGAGATGAGTGATTTAGTGGTGGGACAGTGTCTTTTGTAAAGCTTTCCCTGCATAAATTATCAAGCAGGAATACAAGTTTCTAAAACCAACTGAAATTGAATTAAACTTTATAACTAAGACCAACTTCTGGATTGAAGCAAAACAGATCAAATACTAAAAGTTAACTAACTGAACACTTCCAGCTAAGAAGAAGAGAGACAGTGAAAAGAAATTAAACATAAAGTTTTATATGACACCAATCAGATTCTAAAGTGCTTCTCAAAACAGGTCCCAAATACACAAGAAGCAGAATCAGCATTACTGATCTTAAACCTAAGCCTATCACTGCAGACAGCCTCACTCCTCTGGATTCACTGAAGCCACTTGTAGAGAGCTGGTCACTAAATACAAGTTCTTATATACTCGAAAAAAAAGGAAACATTAAAGAAAATAATCACTTTGCCTTTTTTTTTTTTTTTTTTTTACATTTGTTCGTTTAAAGGGTTTGCATAAAAACNATATGATCGATTAAAGGGTCTGCATAAAGACGCAGAGGGATTGCCAGCATGTTAAAAATATGGGTACAAAAAATGAAGAAGGTTACAGACAACCAAAAGCTGCCAAACCGAAGCTGCTCTAAAAATTGTGTAAAAATATAAGATTATGGATACCAGTGTTACTTTCAATAAAATGAAATAGATTGAGCAAAGGATCAGATTTTAAGTACAGGTAGAAGGCAACTCAAAATTGAAATGAGCATGAACAGGTATTACATTGAGAAAACACATGGCATCCTATATAATAGGAAGTAGAGCTACCAACTATTATTATTTGTTTATTATTTATTCCCTTTTTGAAATCAGGGAATTAATTCAAAAGCATCCATTAAGCACTGCTACAAAGAAGAAAAACAGTGCACATAAGGTCAATATCATTTAAGGACAAAATTTTAAATCCAAAGTATCTAAAAACCAGCTACCCCAATAAATGAGATACTTCAAGTCAATCACAGCTACCAGCCCCAGACACTGAGATGCACCAGTCAGATATCTCACAGCTGGGATTACAATTAGATAGTTTTCCCTGCCATCATTTTGAACACACATTCTCAGTACTGAACTCAGCTTTGAGGGAAACAATCAATTGTTTCTGCCCTTCATCCTACTCTTCCTTCTATCCTCAAAGTCACCCTACCGGGCTGCAAATCCTGCAGTGAGAGCCTGGACAGGTAAGCACGTGTAATCCACTCTGACTCTGTGCAGCTGCAGAACAGCACCAAGAAGCATGAACTTTGTTTACCAGTGGCTTTAGCTTTGATTTTATTCATTCACACCACCTGCACCATTGCTGTAAAGGCAGGTTAAGTACCCGTGATTCTTTTGAAATGGAGCATTCAGTCACAAAGCACACCCGTGTCTTCAAACTTCAACACTGGGTTTAAGAAGGCATAAATCAAAGCTTCTAATCAACTCTCAAAACAAAGGAGACACACGGAGCAAGGGCTGGCCATGCTATTACTCTTTATGTTCCTTTACATATTTCCCCTCTCTGTGTGACCACTTTGTCTCCATTTGGTCACCTGAAGTCAGCACCTTAAGAAATAGACTTTTGTGTTCCTTGTGCCGGCTTATAAAACACTGCTCCCTCTGACAGGGTCCTGCTACAAAATTCCCTTTCCAGCCTCAAACACATTTTGCAAAGCTCGACACGTCCCAGAATAAAGAAAGACACAGGACACGGCGCACAATGCACAGCTCAGCACAGTGCTGAGCAGTGTACAATAAACCCCTGGAAATCCCAATAGCTCAGCCAGAAGTGACAACGGCAGTGTAATGTGCCTAAAGAGGGATCAATCAAGAGTTGCTTAACAAAGCAGATTCTCTGGATCTGGCTTGAAATGGATTTCCCACCCCAAGGAACTACACAGTAAGCACGTCTCTTGTTAGCAGCTGTGTGTAAGTAAATAAGCCAGAGGACTTTTCCTATTTCTTACCGTGTTAAATAATGGCTCATAAAGTAATTAAGACAAAAATAAAGGAAGAGGTGTGTTGTGGAGGAGAAGCAGGAGATAGCACTGACCACCTTCCAGGCACAAGAGCAACAGAAGCATCTTCTACAAAGGGATGAAGCCACAGTCTGGGGTAAATGGGAACACTACGGTTCCCACTTGTTTATTGCCACAAATTGAGATCTGTGAATGGCTATCAAAAATTATTGTTTATAATCATGCTGGCCTGATTTAAGTGGACTGAAGTTTGGATTTTCTGAAACATAAAATTATGTAGAAAGGGAATAGACTCCACTGTATCATGGAAGAAAATGAATGACTCAAATTAAAATCCCCTTAGGCAAAAAGTTGAGGGTTTTTTTTTTCCATTCTTGTTCAACAATTTTTTTAAACGTTCCTAGTAATTGTGAGTTTTAAAAAAAGAAGGAAAAGTAGAATGCCAAAAGACACCCTGCTACCTTATGGATAACTTATTTCCAAAGATTTTAATTTTACAAGTGTAATAAACAAGTGAAATTGTTTTTATTTTTTTCCTAACAGGAGAAAATCAAGTATTAGTGTAAATTTTAGAGATAAAAAAGTTTCTTTATTGATTAATTTTTGAACACTGCAGTTTTAAATCCCTAGCTATTATTATGCTTTGCATAGAATATTACTTTTTTTAAATTCCATTAATACATTCATTACTTTCATCAGTGAGCACAACAATGACTTAATAGATAAAAACTTTCTTCAACAAACTACTTTTTAACATTCCATTTTACAGTAATGTCTCAAGAGTACTTTTATTAAATTATAAATGACAGCTTCAGGTATCATGAAGCTGAACAGTACCTTTTGGACTACATTTAATTTTTAAACAAAATCCCATAGTTCTAAATGTGCTGAAAACTGAAGACTTAATGTTTAAAATACACTAGGTAGCTTTCCTTTTCTTTTTACTTTTCAAACTAAATCCAGAGGTGTGGAGAAAAGATAAAGGCCATATCTAAATCATCATGCAGAGAGATCTACAGCAGTGACATATATGTCAGTGGTGAAATGAAGACAGCAGGAAGCACAGGAGCTGCAAGCTGGCTCATGGAAATCCAGGACTCACTAGGACAGGTTCACTGCCACACCAGTGCGGCCTTTCAGGTCGCAGGTGATTAGCAGTGCTTTGTACAAACAGTAATGATCAGCAGGAGGTCAAAGATCCTTCAGCATCTCTACCGAAAAATAACTTCTTCAGTGCCTACATTTCATTTCCCTACTGTGCAATATGTTGCCAAGCAGAATATACTCTTCAGCTAGAATCTCGGTTAATCAATCCCTTTTTCTTTTTCCTTTTTTTTTTCCTGATCACCACAGAGATTAGTTTTAACTCAGCTTGCTTGTCAAACTGCAGAAGTATAATCACATAATATCAGGCGTGCATGTTTAATTTTGGAAAATTATTCATGTATTCTCTATTCTCCCATGCATGTTGCATTAATAGAAACTTGAAGTCAATGAAAGTGTGCATGTGCTTTATCTTGGAAAAAGTTAAATCCATTATTTACAAAGTATTATTCTTTTTTGCAGTAAAGGCTTTCCTTCACTGATACTTCTTGCTCCCTGCAGTTTTTATTTGTGGATGTAAAGGTATGTTCTTTTAATAATGAGTAGTCATGTCACATCTTACCAAATCCTTTCAGGTAAGTATGATCAAAAGAGCTTCTCAAGAGTTACCGTTTGAGAAATTCAGGCAATTTGTCTGATTTTGCTTTCCACTTGTTTTCTTCTCTAGTGACTTCTTATTGTTAACTCTCAGTGAAAACATTTGAACTAATCTCTCAGATCCAACTCAGAATACCCTGATTCCATGTTCCTTTGTAAGTGAACTTCTCGCCATTAACAGGACAACTTGAACTCTTCCTGAATGGAAATTATTATATAGCGGGCATGAAACAGAATGGCACAATTTAGTCTTCAGTCATGCCATCACAAACTACAGCAGTTGGAATGGTAAAGTACAATTAAAATCAAATGCACGTATCAGAAGAGCAGCCTTTTAAGCCTAACCCAAGACTAGCAAATTATAGGGGTAACAGCTCCTACTGAATACCATGAGCCAAGAGATGCTTTCTAGTGAGGTTAACTGAGACACCAGCACACTTCACTCAGAGCAGTGACCAAGCCCAGAGCCCAGCCAGGAGTGCAGGAGTTGCACATTGGCTCGTTTGCCTGGCAATCAGTGTCCCCAACAGCAACGCTGCGCACTCCTCACGAGTGTCAAACGTATGATTTGATCAGGTAGCGCGTCCATCACTGCCCGGCCTCAGCAGCAGGCCGGGCACTTCTGCCATGAGCACTCACTCAGGTGAAGCCCAGAGCACGCTGTGCCTCTGTGCTCGCCCCAGCCCGTAAATCAGGCACACTCTGATCAGGGACAATTAGAATCAGGCCGAAAGCTCGTTTCACTCTTCCCCGCACTATAGTGCTGTCATGCAGAATCAGCTGCGCAGAAGTTGCCTGTAATTCTTAACAGTTCCTTTTGATGGCCTTCCCAATTTGCCTTTTCAAGCCAATTTTCTACATACCTCAAAAACTTTGGCCTTGATTTATGCTAAAAATTGCATAATCTATTCACATCTTGAATTTGTATTATGTGATGGAGAAGTTTGAGAGCCAGCAAATTCTTATTTCTCTCTTGATCATATTGAATCAATTTTTTATTTTTTTTTCTTTTGACATCAATATCTGGAACGGTTTAAACCCTGAAACACATCTACATCCAGACATTTTGATAACGGGACTCTACTGGTCCAACACCTTTAATGAGAAAATTTGATTCTAAAATGTGTTCAGAAAAACTGATTGATTTTCTCTTCTTCCTAACATTATGCAAAAAACTTAGAGCTAAACACACCATAATGTGGAATGATTTTATTTAGAAAATAGCTGAGTATTTATTTAGCTCTATTTCAGGGCTAAGTATACACTTCCTAGCTTTAAAATCATGTAGAGGCTTAAGAACAACTCAGCAGTAGAGCCATGGATGAAACCTGTCACTTAGAAAAGCTGGAATTTCTTTCATTGTTTAGGTCACTGATTTAAGTTTTACTGATCCATACATGATTAAGTCTTTGCCCAATACAGGGCTAATTACTGGAAATGTAAATTTAAATTATTATAAACAGGAAAAGAATAATGATAGCTTCCTATCAAAGATGATAGTTCCACAATTATTCATATTTGAGTATCTAACTTTATATGTCCTAAATTATTTCCACAAAATTATTTCCATCCAAATTTTAAAATTAAATTTATTTTAAACACATCTGTAACAAAATATTCTTTCATCTAAACTATTAGAAGTGAATTTATTACATGGACTTAATGAAGCATTAATTTCTTTTAAACTTATTTTACAAACTTAGAGTTGTCATGTTTAGACACCATACATTAAAAAGAAAAAACACAATCTGAGGGAAAAATAAAACTGATTTTGTTTCATACTCCGAAAAAAATTTTACAATTCCTGAATATTCTAACAAGTAATTAAGAAAGGAAGCCTATCTCAGAACTAATTGGGAATTATGCCAGAGAGATAAGATCCTGCCATCCACAACCTTGCAAAGTTTCCTTATGCAAACGTGAAGAGCCACTGTTATTTCTAAACCTCAATAGTGCAGAAGATTTGCTTAATGTTCTAATAAGGAAAGTGTTCCTGCTGTGGAATTGCAGCAGCTCACACCTCCAATTAAAGAATGGAAGTCATTAATAATGCTAAAAAAAAAAAATGGTGTTAAGAAGGTTTCTAAAAACACTTTGAAATGCAGCCATTTATTCCAATATTACAAGAAAAATGAAATTGGTAAAAAGCAAAAGCTTTACTCTGATCATGCTCATTATGAACACAAAATGGTTCTACCATATTTTTACATTATAAATTTATGACCAGTATCACCTAGAGAGCAATATTCACTCAAACCCTGAACAGGTACTGTGAACTTTAGCTTTCGGCTCTCTGAACGAGGGGTGAGCTTAGAGGCAGCCACAGCAAACAGAAAATGTGTTGGGGAATTGCAGTCACTGTGTGCTGCAAACTGTGGTGCTTCAGCTGGAAACAGTCCTGCAGTTCTAATGCCATCCTCTGCAAGGCATTCAAACCATCGGTACAGGATTTTATTACCACTGTTTTTATCAAATATTACTACAATATCGCAAATAAAGAAGCGTGGCTGTCTATATGTGCTACAATTAACACAACACCAAACTGATTACAGTTGGCGTGCAGTTGGTAATACATGCCCTCATTAGTTTGCTGAGGTAACAATTAAGGACTTGCACAAGCTGCTTGTTTTCAGTGAGGCTCAGAATCCAGCAGAGTTACAAATTCACACATTAACAAATGGAATCATCCATGCACAAGATGATCATAACCACCTTTAGGAAGAGAAAGGTATTAGGGACCCTAAGGTGTTTTCAGATTTGATGAATGAATCTTTACATCCTGATACTTCCTTTGAAATCTTGTCTGTTTCTTCAAGTACAAAATGATCTCACTGACTTCACCCCAACTATCTGAAACAATGGTAGTAGATATATCCTTCTGCAGAAAATCAACTCTTCCTGCTCTGCATGTTTTTCTAATAAACTGTCTCCTGCTCAGCATCAGCATTTTCCGCTAATGTAATGATAAAGAGTTTACAAAATATGAAAGTGTCCTTGTATATGACAGACATCAACTTGCCATCTTTCGGAGCTTCTCATAAGAAAACCCTCATCTAGCAAAGCAACTAGTCATTCATCTTGCCAATCACAGCGTCACTTCTGAATAAATCAGACTTAACATTTTCATTATCACACTCCCACTATGTTTTCCTCAAGGCTAGGAAGTTATTAAATGGTATCAACATTTTCACCCATGCGCTGACTAAAATAATTCAACTGATTTCCATCAAAATGGGAGGAAATTTCATGTTCAAGTGTTTAAAATTGAATCTGTGATGATACATCATTGAACATCTTTTATTCTTATGTCTCCAATGCATGAAAGTCTAATCTTAGCACCTGTTTGTTGCATTTTTTGGCACTTCACTAGCTATAGTAGCTACATCTGTAGTGTGCTAGCCCTTCAATGCCTCTTTCAGGAGAGAGGCTTAACCTCCTAAAGCAAAAAGAACCCCATATTTCTTTATTAAACAACAACAAAAAAAAGCAGTATTTAACAGACTGGATTTTTTGCTTGACTTTAGGATATTTATCCTGTATTGCATTACTTTCTAGGGAAAGGTTGTCTCTTAATTTACAATTAAAAAATCATAGCTTAATGGAGCCATGATTAGCACTCATGAAGACCATGCAGGTTCTGTTATGGATCCCAGTACGACATCCAATGTGCAGTCCCTGTGGATAGACAAGATTGTTCCTAAGCTTTGACGTGCTTATGATGTCTGGTCTATAGTTCTTCACCTACACCTCCTCTTGTCCTGGTTTCAAAGA
>VYZT01025109.1:183-54617 GCA_013400735.1 Pomatostomus ruficeps
AAGCTTGTTCTGATCTCAGGGCTGTAGTAAGTGCTTATCATAGTATGGCATTTATGTTTAGGTACATAAAGCTTCTGCAAACTTCCGGCATGTATACACTGAAGTCTGCTTGGGTATAACTACTAAAATTTCACAGTGGTGTACCTCATATTGCCCAAGTATACATCTGGGTTTGTCAGTGGGTTTCATACACTATACTGAACACCCTGCTACACAGGGTTCTGATTTTCAGCCATTACACCATAGTTTTTATGTTCTGTAGGAAAAGATCAGAGATTCATGCATCTCTTGGTTTTGTAATAAAAAGATTCTCACACAGCATAATCCCCTTGGTTAACTGCATTCATAAGATAATGTGTAGGGAAGCTTGAGTTCAAGGGTCTCTGGTATTTGAAGGACTCCCTTTTTGTTTTTACTGGTTGTGGTGCTTAGCTGGAAACATTTCACTGTAGTGAAGCACTTTATTTTAGGAATACCAAACGGACCCTGACAGGTTAATAAAGAAAGCAGTTACTGGTGGAATGTCTCTTGGGTTTTGGTTGGTTGTTTTTAGAAATGCTCTAAAATATGAAATCAAGCCAAAAAATAAGTCAAAACTAAACATTCATGCACTTTCCCAAATCTACAGCCTTGAGAAAAGATGTGAGTGTTTAAGGACACATTTTCATTCATATTTAACACCTAAATAACTGTCAAAAGCAACCTTCTAGTATTCAAAAGGTTAGTCATATTTTATCTGAGGTGCTGAATTCTACATATGCAAATTCAGCCACCTCATTTTGATCTTTATACTCGACAGTGTTTTCAGTTTAATTCTTAAAAATCATTCCAGGTAGCATAATTTGTAGGCCATTATATGATGGATTCTTTGAATTACTTTTTTTTCAAATGAATATTAGATTTCAATTTTTTGACAAGACAATTTCTAATCACTTAAAAAAACGTTTATATTTCATATGAAGATTAGTACGTATGAGTAAGTGATCTTGAAAATAGCTTATGAACTTGTGAAATATTCCAGATTCTGAAAGAGTGCTTCTGCAACTTGGAAAAGTGGCTATTGCACAGTAATAGTATCACAGATTTTCTAAAGACTTTTTGGCATTAGTTTCTTTAGCTTGTCAAAAGGCATAAAATAGAAAGCTATTTTTTTGTTGTTGTTGAAGTCAATTGCCCTGACCCTTAGATTTGCTGTTGTAGTTTAATTATTTTCTATCAGATATTTTCTCTGTAAAGTAATACAAAATTTTGTTCAATACTGTTTCAATGTCTTCCTTTTAGCTTCCCATCACTTGGATACAGGTATTTTGCTTTTTTAGAGAAAGTTTAAGCTTATTTTTTCCCTTAATAAAGTCACACGCTTTTAAAATCTCTCTAAGTGTTCTAATTTTTAATTGTGATTAGTACTTGAAAGTGGGATAGAAAGCAGTTTCAAATATTGGATAATAGCTTACCTGAACATTTTTAAGCTAAGGACCACATTCTGAAAATCCAGAGGAAATCAGTAGGATTTTTTGCCTTACACAGAGACAAGTCAGTCTTGAGGTTCACAGGAGAAATGATGTCTGCGTGAATAGAAGAGTCAAGGAACAACCAGAATAACCAGTAATTAAAATTTAAATTGAACAATTTCCAAATAATTTCCTAATATTACACATGTTCCCTTCAGCGGTTGGTTGTGTGAAGGATAGGGTGACAAATGGTAAAAAGTTTAGGAAAATGTCCGAAATGTCAGTTTGCTAAAACACAGTTTTCTTTTGAGAAGGATGAAAATAAGTATCACATTCTTTTCTTATATAATCTCTATTTCAATATCACATGAGCACCAAGCCATTCTGGGTGACTGAGGGATCACCTGTGTTGATGTCATGAAGCTTTAGAAGCCTGGAATTTTGAGGATGGTTTCATGACACAGAACCACATTATCATCTTTTCTTCTCTCATATTTGATTGTTCCTACTCTACTTCCCCATCCCTGCTCACATATTCTTCCAATTCACTTTGAGATGGTTCTGATGCTTAATTGCACAGCTGTTTAATTTAACCAACTAAAGCAACAGAAAATTAACAATTTACTTTCCCCAAAAGTAACCCTCATTTATTGAACAAAAATAGTCTTAGAGACTGAGGTTGCTTCTGCACTTCTCTGGAAATAGTATTGTTTTCAGTAAACTCTTCTTTATAAAAGGAATGTAAAAGAGAAAATAGTTTCCTTCTATTACAAACCATCAAGAGTAACTACATGTGATCTTTTGTTTGTGCAGGGATCTAGCAGTTGATCTTCTTATGATGATTCCTGATAATAAACTGCAGTTAGTAAAACTATGTGCTTTCTATCCTGGATGCACAGCAGAAATAAATGACCTACATGAAAAGGTACAGTGTAAAAGAATTTACCTGAATGCTCATAAGGTTCTGTATTGATTTATTTACTAATTTTAAAAAACATAAGGCCAAATAAAACCATAGGATGAATTTGTCTCTACAGTCTTATACCTAACATTTCCTTTTAAGCTCTGTTAGTCTTCGTTGACTTTATTTTCAGTATTGTACAATAAATTTATTTCTTTATTTCTGTCCTTTGTGTACTTTCCCTGACACAGGTTACTTTCTGAAGTAGCTTATGATCTTCCTAATTACCTGTCAGTATGATTTATAACCTACTAGATGTGCAGCCTAATCATGTTTTGGCAGATCAACTTTCTATACAAGTCTGAATTATTTTATATCTTATGCCTGTAATGTCCTTAAATGCCCCCCTTCCTCTTCAGCAGCAGAAGGGTCTGCTTTGATAACTCCCCTAGGGTGCAACTCAGACTGCACATTTATTAAATGGTAGTAAAAACTTCACAAAAACATTAGCAGTGAAAACTGGTACTGCTGAAATTAAAGTTACAGAACCTTTTCCTCCAGTGTTGTTCAAACTTTGGTCTAGATGGCTTTCTTAATGCACATTATATGCAGATATACCTTTCAATGACTCCTTCAAAGAGAGTTTTTTCTTTTTGTTATGTGCCAATATCAGCATTTCTCTGCATCTTAGAGAAGTGTTTGAACATTTCAGTATGTTTCTGGCAAAATGTTTGTTTTCCAGTGTAATCTTCCTGATGTGGAAGAATGTATGCGACTGGCAGAGACAATTCAGGCAGAGGGGGATGTATTTGAAACAATAAAGTACTATCTGTTAAGCACAGAACCTGAAAAGGCTCTCCCTATTGGCATTCAGTATGTGAAAGGTAGGTACTTGGATGAAGAATGATTTTAAAGCATAAGTCATTTGTATAACTTGCCTCATGAGATATTTTTCTTTTTATTTTTCAACAGAACAACTTTGTGGCTCAGATTGGACTTTAGATTCAGTCTTTCCATACCTTGATCTTCTAAGTTATATACGGACTGAACAGTTAATGTTGCCTAAGTGTAGTGAGTGAGTATACTTTCCTGACTTAGAAAAGTAGAATTTCCATTAAAGGAAACTTTTGGAATGTATATAGAAGTGCACACTGTTAGTATCGCTTTTTTTGTTTACCGGAAGAGGGACACAAAAACATTTCAGCAAGCATGGTAGTTCCCAGTCTGGAGAATAGAACATGGAACTTTCCCAAATTTTGAATGTTTGAAGGAAAAAAAAAGATATTTTACCGCTTCTTTCTCTGTGGAGCATTTACATTTTGTGAATCAATGTTGGTTTTATGTGAAGACCTTCACTTTGATTAGCTCTGGTTTCAGTTTCCTGAAGTAGTATCACAAATAATGTGGGCTTTTATGTCAAAGTGTTAAGGAAAGTTGGGCTGCCACTCTCAGAATTAACTCTAAAATAGTTGGATAGCTCTGGTTCACCTTTATGGTGGATGGCTGAAGCTAGGCCTAGATGCCTACACAAGTATGTGTGAAGAAAGAAAAAAGTTGGGGTAAGTTGGTGAAACTGAAATCCACACTAATATTTAGGGCAATTTTATTTACATTTAGAGTTCTATGACATTAAAAGGTCTGAGTGATGTTGTTTTTGTAACTTTTCATGACTGTGCTTAAAAATTGTATTGTATGTGCCATTTAAAATTTAATAATGGAGATCAACATGAAGCAGATGGAGTCTGTTTTAACAATTCCATGACACAGAAAGTAACCGTAGTCATGGTTATACATACATTCTCAACAAAAGGTGGATGGATAAATTAGGCTTTAAAATTATAACGTGAATGTGAGTTTGTTTAATGTTTTTGCAAATGCTTGTTGTTTCTCATGATTGATACTTGTTCATTTATAGATTTCGGAATGAGTTGCTGATTCTGTGTGGTTACGTTGGTGCTTTACTTGCTATCAGAAGACAGTACAATAGCATTGTACCTGCACTGTATGAGTATACAAGGTAATACTGTGTTTGCATTAACTCTGAGTAATCTCAGCCCTTATTATGACTTATACCATACAATGACCCCACTTCTTCACATCCCCTCCCAAAAAATTAAAACAAAAACAACAGAGTTCCCAGTTCTGTTATAAAGTTGTAAGGGTATACTTATTGCCTGCATGTACAAGCTTCTTAACTTTCTTTATGCATTATACATGTAGGAGTTTCTGAGGTAATTCAACAAGTTGTGAAACCAGGGTATCAGTCAAACTCTTAGTTCTGTAAGAAAAGCTATTTTTAGAAGTAGAGGAGCATTCAGCATCACCACCACTTGTGACTATATGTTGACAGTAATACTTTAATTTGTACCTACCTGTAGAATATTTACCAAGACTTCCTCAGTACCAAAAAGGACTAGCTTTGAGTTTGGAGTCTGTGACTGGGCACTAGCTTGATCCTCAGCAAGAAATCCACTTTGACCTTCTGCTATTCAGTGATCTAATATTCCCAGATAATAACGACTAATAAGCTGATATTCCCAGGCACTAATGACTCCCAGCCTTGATATGACCTGGCCTGGTCCTGCCTGCTTGGCCCAGCTCAACCCCAACCAGTCACCTGACTAGACTTGACCTGAGTAGGCTCATCTGACTAGACTGACTTCAGTCAGCTCAGCCTGACCCAACTGACCTGACCTAACATGACCTCAACCACTTCACGTGACCCAGTTTTGCCCACTTGGCCTGACCCAGCCCAATCCAACTTGGCCCAGCTCATTTGACCCTACTCAGCCTGACTCACTTGATTTATTTTGGTAAACTCAGCTACATCTGACTACACCTGAACTTGAACCCACCAACTTGGATGAGAAAAGAGAAAGATGAAAATCAATAATCTTTATCTTATATGGTAAATAAGATATGCTTACATAGAATATTTTAGTGTTCCTTCCTCAGGGTATAACCACAATTGTTTAGTCTGTCTGGTTTGGTAATGATATCCAGCTGACTAACTTCCACTTCTCCTTCACAATTCGGGACTGTCAATTCCTCTTTCTGTCCCCTAACTTGCTGGATAGCAAGGCCATCTCCAGTATGTCCCTGATTTCATAGTGCAAGCTATGCTGACATTATTGTAGCTGTTACTGCTCCACTAACTGCTCTAACCAGCCACTGTAGCTTTGCTTATAATTTCAGCTTATTTATCTCTTCATTAAGAATAAATATTAGGTATATGTTGTTTGGTCCTTTCACACCTTACTAGAATTGCAAGCTTTCCAATGCCTTCTGATATCTTGTTAGAATTGCCTTTCAAAGATTAAACAACTTAACAGGTCTTTCCTCTTAGCTATCCTCGTGTCTGAAACTTGGTGAGAGGATTGGGAAAAGGGAAAAGGAGCGTTTGTTTATTATGGTTTGTTTTTTTTCTTTTCTGAACCTAAAGGAATAACAAGATGAAGTACAGGCTTTTACAGAAGGACTATTCTGATATGGATATTAATAGACTAGTAACAAGCAGTCTTTGAGACTCAGTTTGTGATACTTTTGGCTGTAAAGCTTTCAATTATCCTCGGATATAAAGAATCACAGAACAATACAGCTCAATGTTTTGTTCTTGGATTGCCCAATATCTGCAGGACTTACAGATTTTTAGTTTCCAGCCCATCTTAAAATGGATACTTACCAGCTTAAGGTGCACCATTTACATGCTTAAGCAGGACATTTTTAAAGTATCCCAACACAAATGAAAGATGGCTGAATTAGGTCAGGCAGTAACTGCCCCTTATATTATATTTTGATGAATAAAAAAATACATCCACTGTAACGGCTTTGAAACTGTTTTCCGCAAGTGAAACAAGGCTGTCCCAAAGCATGTGTTGAACCATGTTCCTCTAACTGCATTTTTAGCATATGTAGTATATATAGGCAAAATGGATCCTTAATTTTAGTAAAGTTGACAATATTAAGAAATAAAAACACATGTAGCCTCAAAATATAGAATGGCCTCAAATTAAAAAAATAGAGTAAATTAAATAAGGTGTAAATAGGGATACTTAAAATAAAATTTAAATCAAAAGCTATACTTTTATATCTTATATGAGTATTATTAAGGTTTAATATAGTCTATATTGTGAAGGATCAATTTATTTCCATAGTTATTCTATATCCAATCAGAAATAGTTTTACTTTACCACTGTCTATCATATTTTGCTTTTAAGAAAATAGCCATTAGCAGGATTAATTTGGACTTTAATTACTTGCATTCCTTTTCAGTCAGCTTTTAAAAAGACGGGATGTATCTGTACCTTTGAAAATTGAACAGCTTTCTGAGGAATTAGATGCATGGAGAGCCTGCACACAATCAAACAAGTAGGTAGAAAAATATAAAATTACCACGAGTGAGACTGGTAGTATTTAACTGTTCAGTTGTAAATTTATTCCTTTTGTAAAGTGTGAATGTCACTGCTTTGCAGGTCTTAGTTTCTAACACAAATTAAGAAGGAAAGTTGAAAAACAAATTTCTTTTATGTTCCTAGGCCTCTGGATGAGCTGCCGTGCACGCCGCCCTCTGAGTCGCAGAGCACACTGTACTCAATGCTCGTGTCGCGAATTCAGGAGGAGCATCTGCAGGGAATGGTTGGGCCAGACTGTGTCACTGGTTCAAATCTCCCCAGCCACTCAGATGTTCATACCTCTTGTTTGACAGGGCTAAAGATACAGGTATGGTTTCAGAGAGCTGAAGTGTTCTTTCTTGCTGATAGCATTGACTCCTTGTGAGGTTGCCATAAATCCAAGGTCCCTCCCATCATTTGGCAGGAAAAATGTTTACCCTGTTATCACAGTAGCAGAGTTAAAGGTGACTTTCTGTATAAGAAAAGCTGTATAAAGAATTGTCCGATCAAATAGTTGTCATTCCCCAAATCCAAAACCTTTTAATTTCCATATGAAAGATTTCCTTTGCCAAATGTTGTGTCTAAAGTGCATGTATCTTATTGGCTACTCCTTCACCACAGCTTGAATAAAAGCCAGGAAATTATTTGTCTTCAACCACATACTAACATTTTTCTGGGTTTGGTTTTTAACACTCTGGAAATGCATACTATAAAACTTGGAATTCATGGTTAATTAAATCCAGATATTAGAAGACTAAATATTCAAATATATTGATTCATCACTCACATAGTTTTATGATTAAAACACCTTAGTCATTATAACACCTCTTCAGCATATGTTGTTATTTTAATAAATTGGAAGATCCTGAAAACACTACTCCTGACTCCAGACAATGCCTCAGTGTGAATTTACTTTACTAGGTGATACCGAGTCTGTTTCCTCTGTATAATGCAAGATGTCAGCCCAAAAAGTAACAGAGTGGTTTAGGGACTAAGAGGGATAGTTTTGTGACAAAAATTGGAGATTACAAAATGCTAGTGGGATTTTTGAGGTAAACAAAATTCACAACTGCACACCATCAATCTAAAAAAACTGTCAACACTTCCACTGTTAGATCAGTGGTCTCTGTCCGTGGCTGTACTCTCAACATTTGCTAACAGCCATGTAAAGCTGCCACTGTGACAATCCATTCAACAAGAATAGCAAATATAAATATGGTGTCACCAGCTTGTCATCTACAGGAGCCTGTTTGTCTAATTTTTGGCTGTTTCTGGAGAATTCATGGCTTTAGGCATGCAGATCACTTCAAAAATCAAAATTAGTTAATACTAAAGTAGGGCAACCTTCTTGCATGGGTTTACAAGTTTTACGTAGCAAGTTTGGAGAGCATAACTCTTCAAGAAAGCACTTATACTGGATTGCAGCTTTGAGAGCAGATTTTGTCAAATTAATAAATTAGCAAATAGCTCTTTTCCCATCAGGTGAACAAGTATTTTGTCCTTTTCATAGTGAATATTTCAAATTATTCCATAGACTCTATGTAGACTCTGTTTTCAAACAATTCTTGGAGGCATTTATATCACGGCATATTTTGTGGGTAAGGACAGATCAGCAGAAATAATGACAGAAATTATGAAATATGGACAGTATTCTGAAGAAAAATGCTTGTTTCCTCAGTTTCTAATTCAGGCTAAATTTAATTCTGGAATAATTGGCAAGCATATGTAAAACAACAATAAAATACATCCAACTAAAAATTTCAATATTATGAAATGTTGTGTTGACAGATTTGGGAACATAAGTGCTCTCAATTCATAATGTGTAGCTGTTATCAGAGTTTTAAGTCAGTGGGGTAAAATTTTTGCATGAACATAGATGATAGGGCTAAACAAGGTTTTTATGTTCTTCTCACATAAAATGTGCTTTATTTTGTGGTGGCCTTTACAAAGTACATGTGTAATTTCTTTTTCTTTCCCTTCCCAAATATTTTTGCTTTACAGGGTCCTGTGTTCTTCCTTGAAGATGGAAAATCTGCTGTTTCACTGAATGATGCTTTGATGTGGGCTAAAGTGAATCCTTTCTCACCACTAGGAACAGGAATACGACTTAACCCATTTTGATGAGGTGTTTCCTCTGTACTTTATAGTGCTTAAAATAACACCCTGGGGTTTAATGCTGATTTAACCTTGATTGTCAAAAGACAGAAAGCTGGTAGTTGATTCCTCCTGAAGGTCAGTTTCTTGAACTTTGAAAATTGTAAAATGAGAACAAAAGATTTCTATACAAATGTTTGTTGAGAATCCAAAGAAAAAAGTTATTTGATAATCCAAAGAAAAAGTACTAATTTCATATATAGCCATGTTATTTTTTTTAATAAGAATATTGTCATCAGACAATTATTTTTGTCAACTGTGTGTGAATAGATGCTTTGTAAAGTAAGCAACTATCTGCACATTAACAAAATATTGATAACAAACTGTGAAACCCATAAAAACACTTCCAAATATATAATAATAGAATGACTTTATTGATAGCAACTGCAACCTGTTTTTAGAATGACTGGAATATTGTGGATGTTTCACACTGTTCCCCTTTTTAATTTGAACTAATTTTTACACACAGGTTTCTATAGTAAAATTAAAATTTAAAGAGTAGATGTTTTTTCATCCACTTGTTATTGTGCTTTAATAGCAGTACAAATAGACGTTCACTTATGTTTTGTTAAGATTATCTATTTATTATCTATTTATTTAGATTATCTAGATTACAAAATTCTATTTTCTAACAGGATCATCTTTGGCAACATCCCCCCTTATACTTTAACTGGAGGCTAAAACTCTTTATAAACCTTTTTTTCTTTTTTAACAAAAGCTTTGTAAGGAACAAACAGCAAATTTATTGAAATTATTTAACTATGCTATGTACATTTAAAATGCTTCTTTTCTTTTTACATTTTGTATTAGTTATGAACATGCATATACTATGACAGACCAGAAGTAAATACTTGTGTATATATATTTTTATTTACTAAATCTACGCTCAAATGGAAAAATAGTTATGGCAATAGAATACTAGAAATATTTAAACTTTAAAGCTGTGTATAGTATGGAATTTGATTATAAGGCAAATATACTTATTATTAATAATAATTCTTAGAATTACTCACCTGTAGAATAGATGCCTTGGTTACAATAATCTTTATTCGCTTAATTGATGGCACATAAGCCGAAATCCACTTTATGTGCTCTTACATTTTTTGCTGTTGCTTTAAAATAAATTTTAAAATTTATTTAAATTCCTGATAGTTACATGAAATGTGAAGAGGTTGCAATTAAAAATTGGCAGAATTATTTCTATAGCAACTGTTGTAAAACTGGAAATAGTATCCAGTCTCTTTTTAGCAGATCCTCTCAAACAATCCTCAATACAGAGGTAAGCCATGCTCTCATTTAACTATAGAAATAACAATGCCACCATGCTGGAAAGGTGGGATGAAGATTAGAAATAAAAAAATCCTGGGTGGTTCTTTTTCCTTCCTCTTTAAAATGGTAAAACTTCATTCTGGCAATGTTACAGAGTATTATTACAGGGTTTCTGGTGTAAGACAATATTGGGCAGAGGGAACACTTAGCTGTTTTATAACCTAAAACCCCATTTTTGTACGTAGTTGGGTGCTGGAGCCAAATGTTTTACTTTCTGCAGGTATTCTTTGAAAATGTTTTTCCTTTGTTTACTCCATGGAGCTTCCAGAAGAAGAGTTTGGTTTCAGAAGTTAAAATTCATAGTTTTTGAAAGAATTTTCCATCAGTCAGTATCTGATGTTGCTTCTGTCAAATGAAAGACTATCTGTCTTTTGGCACATAAATCGTACAACCTGGTATATAAAGTTGTTGGTGCAGAGGTGGAGAGCAATGGTAAGAACTGAACATGCAGCCCCATGGCTGATGATTGGGATCTGAAGCATTGACTCAACAGCCATTCTACTACATTTAAAATCTTCTGTCAGTATGTAGTATAACTGCATTAATGTGTTGCACATAAATTGTGCCTTAACATGGAATCTTGGGCAAATCTGCTTCCTCTTTAAATTACAGAGGGAGGGTTAAGAATTCTTTCATTACTAAAATACAAAAGTTAAGTCAAAGGGCATTTTTTATCTTGGGGGTCCATCAGATAACAGTCATTATGAGTAACATAAGGTTGCATTTTCCTTCAAGTTGTTTGTACAGTGTTGAGTGAGGGGAATATGCAGAAAAGGTTGTGATTTTGTCTTCTGTTACAGCCGTGGTTGCAACTGTCAACTGGTTCGTATTTTCAAAAATAATTTCAGATTGTTTGCTAATATGTAGCTCATTGTCTAGTACAGCAAGTCAAATACAGATATCTCCCCCTTAATATTAAAGAATACTTTGTCTTCAAAAGACTGTTTGACTCCTCTGTAAAAGTCATATTTCCATTTGAATGAAGAAACATATCAAGTTACACAGCTAGTGCTTTCCAATTACTATTAAATCTTCAGTTAAGTTTAACATTCCTGTGAAACCAAATCCATTGTTCTATGGAAATATTCTGTCCAACAGTACTGACATGTTTATAAGCTTCAGAGACAGCTTGACTGGCAGCTGCAGTCTGAGATTTGAGATTTGGCACTGCAAATCCAGGCTGTTGGGCTGTGATGATGCCGTTTGTTCCCCCCTGCACGGGGCTCCTGCCAGGCTGGGCCAGCGATGCTGCACTGGCCGTGGCTGGAGCCAAGCAGCCCCCGCAGCCCCAGGACAGGCCCAGGAGAAACACTTGGAGAACCTTGTAATCCATTTGCTTTCTCAGCCCACCAGCACGGTACCTCCTGTGGGCCTCTGGAACACTTTCAGCAAGGCAACAGGATTTCACTGTTGGAATTCTTTCCAGAATTGACATACTACACTTCTTTTTTTTTTCTGAAAATGCCTTAGAACGCTTTTTAACTGGTATAACAATTCATTTAATAAGAGCTTTATTGTAATAATCTTTAACAGTGCCCTGACCTGGGTCAATGTATGCTTCAGATCCTGTTTCTGAATATTTTAATACATTATTTAACATTTATTTCATACTAAGAATTCAACCCATCAGCACCACATTGGAATAGGGTGCTCACAGCATGGGAACAGTAACAAACCTGTTCCCTTCCATTTCTGGCTAAACAAGGAATCATTTTTGGAAGGGGTTTTATCAAGCACTAACACCAGGTATTTCATTGCTCTCAGTTTTTGGTATGTGGCAGTAGCATGCTCTGATCTGCCAGAGACCTGTTCCAGTGCATAGTCCTGCCAGGCCAGCCACATCCATTCCCTATTTTGTTTGTCCCTGTTACATAGTAACAGAAGCAGTGTCCCATCCAACTTGACTCAGCTTGCCAAAATGAACTCAATTTTCACATAATTAGCTGTTAGCAAAAGACTGAAGTTTATGTCAAAAAGTGCTTGTTGCCTGAAATCAAACTAATGGTATTACCACAAACCAGTTTCTTCCGACTAGTCTCCTATTCTGTATAATTACAGAAAAAATAGTACCAAATACCTGTAAACTACAAAGATGGTCTTGTTTGCTCTTTGGATGGTGGCAGGGATCAGGGGGAATGGTAGGAATAGATACAGCAAATGTCACAAGAGCATGAACACACATATTTGCAATGAGATGGCATGGACTCCGCTGTGACTCTCAGTTGTGTTTTGAACAGGTGTTTTGCAGAATAGCCATGTTTTCTCCAAACTGATATAGGTGTATAGAACATGAGAGCTTTTTTTGCCACTTTGTCTGAATCAATGTGAAAAGCAATGTGTACATTTGAAGATAAGGATCTAAATAAGCTCATTCTACATGGAGAAGTTCAACAGTGCCATGGTTGGCTTGGCAGTTCGAGGTTGGCTTGTTTGTCATAGTAGTACACAGTAATGGTGTTGTACCAAAAAACACAAATTGCTGCTTTCTGGATGAAAACCAAAACCAGCAGACTCACTCCAGTACAGACTCAGGATATGATGGACTCCTAAGCAGCTCCTCATATTTGCATTTGACTGTCCTTTACAAGGACTCCACAAAAGACCCCTAACTAGAGTTTCTGAAGGGAACAGAAGCAAATTAAGGTTATTTACACTGTGTCAAGACAGCTGCATTTTTTATTAGGTGCATATAATTTAGCAACTGAGTAAGCATTCCTCTTTGTGAAAGGTTCCTCTATAGTTAGTTCCTCACTTAGCATCTTTCCAGTAGGAACATAAATACTGAAAGGAGTCACTGAAAAGGAATGGAAGAGGGTGAATCACCAAGGGCAAATGTCAAGTTTTCAGGTGTTCCATGCTTTGGTTTGCAGGAACTGAGTATCAGTACCTGAGAAAGTAATCTGTTCTCAAAGGAACACCAAACGAGAAGAGGGAAAGGAGGAGTACTGCATTTTCATCTATTCAGATCACAATCATCAAAAGGCAAGGGCAGGAGCAAGGCATTAGGGTTTTCTAATGTATCTTGGGGGTGTCACCATTCCATCTGTGGCTAGAGTTAATGTTTACAAAACAGATAGCAAGAGAAGCAATGTCCTTTCATGAGCTGTATCCATCCTGATACAGAAAACTGATGTATTTTCGAAACCTTGTATTCATCTGCTCAGCTTGAGCTTGAAGATTCAGTATCCACATCACCACAATATACCTTCAGAAACCTCACAGATACTACACATTAAAAATATGTCTTTTTCTGAGGCAAATAATTATTTAATATGCCCATTAAATGCTTGTGATACAGCATTGTTATGAAAAGATAAGGAAAGTGCCCATATAATTGTGTTTTACAAGACAAGATCAAAAGTATCTCCGCATTAAGGCTTTTGAGAAAAAGTCCTCTGGAATTTTGAAAGTTACTAGTTGTACCAATAAACAAAATTCTATAAAAAATTGAGATTATGTTCACATCAGTTTAATTACAATTCACAGCACAGGCAGTGAGGAGGAGTAAAGGAAGTTTCTCACTGTGATTAATGAATTCTCATTATAAAGAAAAAGAATTGACATCTAATTGTTTTATTTTTATCAATGCATATAGTGCACCCATCGCCAAGTATTTTAGGTACACGACAATTAGAAACTTAAAAACACATAAAATACTGACTCCAAATGGACAAACTTAACAAATAATAATGAAGAAACTCTGTGGTTCAGGTGTGTCAAACAGATTTTAAAAACATAATTAAAGTTAACAGCACTAAAGCTATTAAGGGTTAAGATAAAGTTATACAATCAAGTCAGAGTATCAGCACACTTACTCAATTCAGCTGGATTAGCACCTTGGCACTAGTTGCTGAATGGTTCCCAATTAGTGTTACATTACCAACACCAAGTGTCAAAGATACAGTTTTTTTAAGCAATATGCAAAAGGCTTTTTTTTTTTCCCGCCCAGCAGTTCTTTAGATAAAACATACAATAAACAGAGAGAAGGAAAAGTACTCACTATATTTAAGTTTCTAACAATTCATTACTATGTTATCTGTACTGTAAGAAATTCTTAAGTATTGTTGGCAACTGGAGTTGTGGAACAAGATGCAGTCTAGCTCTTCCTATGTAATTTCGGATACATAGTCGGCAGAGCTGACAAAGAGAGGATGGTGTGGCTGCAAACAATAAAGAAAGGAGTTTAATTGTGCAACTGTAAAAGCCAGCACTTTGTTTTACAACAGCCTTGCACAATAATGGGATTTCTAAAAAAAGAAAAAAAATGTTCACATTTTGCAAATTTTTATCTTTTTCTTCATTCCCTTTCCTTCATTGCCTTTCTGCCCTCAAAGATAAAGACTGGGGCTGCTTAAACCTTAATAATAGTTAGGGAAATACTAAAGAAAGCAAGACAAGGTCCGGTTTTTTTAATTAAAAAACAGTTCCCAGAAAATATCTGGTATCAATTACTTAAAAAACTGCAGGCTTCTTTTGGTTTATTTAATTCACAGCACAGGTTACATACCTGCTACAGCACTACCAGCTGCACTACCAATGCATCACTGCAAGAAGAATAAGCAGGCAAAATACCCCAAGATCCTAGACCATGTTTAATGGTCTTACTAGCTCATCATAATGCCTTTATCACTCTGTCCCCCACTCCTTCAAAATGAACATTGCTATTTTCTCTGTACAATAAACCCGTATCTGTTTCATGCCATGTAATTTTTTTCCTTTGCTCTAACTTTTAAAAACACTACTAGTCTTGGTAAATTTGTGAAAACATACAGTTTTTAGAGGGGTTTTGTTAACATCATTCAGACTACAGAGTGGTTTTTAGGAGGAAAACATGAATCAGTGTTACTTGTCAGTCCACCTCTAAAGAGAAACTCATGGTTATTGAAATAGTTTCTTTCTCCTGTGGATTATTTTTACATTATACATTTACATTTACATTGAACAAATCCAGTTCCCTCTGGAATATTCTGTCTTCAAAGTAGATAGACCTTTAAGAGGTTTGAGGGACTCTAGACTCTTTAGTCTCCTATTTCTCATGTTTTTATAATTTTGTAAAGAAAATTTAGAAAATTAAACTTCTTATGGTTTTTGCCCACAATCAAAATAATTTTCTTTATATGCACATAAAATATATATTTAAAAATATTATGACAGCTGACCAAAATGAAATACATTTTTAACCTGAAATTTAAATACTCTGTTTCTTTTTAACAAGGTCTGTAAAAAAGACTAAAAATGTAGCTTTAATGTCTACTTGTGTAAACACCCAATATGTTGATACTTTTTCAGCTGGTATAAATTCTGATGCTGCATGGTCCATGGGCTCTTGCCTGAGGCTAAATATTGCTGAGTATGTTTATAGTTAGAAAGGAAATTACCTGAATGCTCATATATTCATTTCATAAAGCACAGTGTTACCTTGTATAATGTGGGTTGCTTGGACCGTAAGTTGGGAGTTTTTCTAGGTGGGTTTGGATTTTTTTAATACAAGTTGCAGTTTCAAATATAAACATGTAAAACTTACCTTCGTGGAAGAGCAACAGTCTCTCCACTAAACTGCTTGGGGCAGCTAAATCAACAGGCCTCTCAAAATCTGAATTTTTGGCATTTATGTCTGCCCCAAATTCAAGGAGTAAGTTTACAATCTCTGTACTAGAATGCTGGGCAGCAGCATGAAGTGGAGTTTGTAAATGCTTTCCTTTCTGCACGTTGGCACCTGGTGGGTAGATGCACATAAAGCGAGATAAGATGAGATTAATTAAATTTGCCATTGAGTAAAAAAAAAGAGGCTACAAAACAAACAAAACCCAGCAGTGGTCTGAAATGCCACAGTGCATTTAACCACTTTATTAATTTTATTGCATAGAACTACAACTAATCACATCAGTGCTTTGTTTTGGTTTTTTTTAACCTAGGTTTTATTACCTAAGTACAACCAGATAAAAAGAAAAATCCTGTCAGGTAACATGAGCATCATTGTTGCCCAATCATAAAAAATCACTTTTTGTACGCATTTCAGAAAGTTTGCACTACATAAAAAAAACCCCCATACTTTCCTTATTTAAGGCTTAAAAAAAATCACTAAACTGAAGTTTTGTATGTATATTTTTGTGAGTACATCAACTTAAGAAGGAATCTTGGATGTTTTATAATTTTTCACATGTTGAAGCTGGTAAAGGATTAAAAATAGACTCCCATCCTATCCAACCTTTATTTATTAATCTATAAATTAATTTTAATTTAAGGTGAGATACACAGTCAAGAAAGCTTATAGGGGAAAAAACCCCAAACCATTAATTCTCCCAATCCATGGGTTCTAATTATTACACTTTTATATTAATAGGGAATTGTTAACATATTTTAAATTAAAATGGACTAAATTAATTTGCAATAATGAATTCAGATTCCAAAAAAAAATCCATACAAGAGTTAAACTAAACTAGCTAGTATGGGGGACGTTCCCTTACAGGCAAGCTGTTGGTTCATCTAAAACCCAGCCTTCTTCAGACTTCTTACTGACCTTGTGAAACCAGAAATTGCTTTCTGTACCAACTTTACTCCCTGAATCAACACCTTTTGCATTTTAAATGCTCATTTGAGTAAAATAATTTAATAATGTAATGGGTCTAGCAATTAGATCTGAAAGCTGAATAATTCACTGTTCTTAATATTAACAATTTGAGCATGCTTCTGCAGTACCATTCTCTTGCTTATTTAATTGTCTATCTGCTTTTCAACTTCTAATACATTCTCACAAACTGATAAAATATGAAAAAATTTAGATTTACATAAATAGTTACTTATATTCTCAATTTGCATACCCTTTTCTACTTTAGGACACCAACAAATGTAGAATATGCCCTCCTGTTACTGTTTTTTCTATATGGTAGTATTTGAATCCCAAAATATGCTAATTATACTTTTGCTGCTCTTTAAAAAAAAAATCATGACATAGGATAATTAATCATCCAAGGAGATGAACTCAATGAGAAACACTTTAACTGCTTGTTTAAGTTCTAAATATAACATGCAATCAACTACGAAAACTATTCTGGTGCAATGATAGCAAGACTGAATTATTCATATCCACATTTTAATTCCTTGTTCTGCAGGATGCAAAAGCCCTGTATGTAAATACCTGAAACTCAGTAAATTGTCTTTTAGCTATGCCAATTGTGTCCCTGGACCTCTTCCCTCTCCAACTCAGCCTCTATGCCCCGTGAAAAGATCAATCAGAACTTGCTGAAGAATGAAAGCGAGTGGGACTACATTGCTAAAATAGCTCAGCTGAAAATCCCAGTGATTACTATATAAGATTTCACAAAGCTGATTTTTTACCCTTTTTTTCCTATTGAAAGTTAATATCTATAAAGCTGCAGTATGTGCTGAAAATTTGGAACATTCATTCTTACTGATCTTGCTTCCTTTTTTCCTCATATGCTTACCATGGCACCAAAAAATAAGAGGTACAGTAAGTTTTAAGAAAATATGAATCAGCATAAACTTTGAAGTAGCACTCTGCAAGCAAGGGTTTTAGTTCAACTGACTGAGCACAGCTGACTTCAAAGGCGAGTGCAATATACTTATTTTACAGACTCGTAAAATTTTTATTTAAATTATGACATACCTGCATAAAGAAGCTTTCGAATACAATGGATCTGCTGTGAAACACAAGCTACATACAGAGGTGTTCCTAAATGAGGAAGGTCTTGGTCAACATCTATGCCCCAGGATATCAGTACCTCCAGACATTCGCTGTGACCTGTCAGTACAAAGCACGATAGTTTGCTCAACTGCAGTACGTTGTGTTGTGGACAAAAACACACACATTTCTTCACCCTGTTACTGAGACATTGCTCACCTGCTCCATGTTTATTCAGGAAGTAATTCCTTACCTCTGCTGGCTGCTTCATGTGTTGGGGATGGCAGACAGGACTCCCACTGAGCTTTGGCACCATACTGTAACAGGAGCTCAGCACATGCTGCACTGCCTCTCGAACAGGCATTAAATAAAGGTGTCACTCCATCAATTGTTGTAGCATTTACCTAGAATATAGAAAATCTATTTACTAACAGAATTGAAAGGAAGATTTTTAAACAGGAAATAGTAGAAATTCCATAAAATACAGGAAAAAAAAGTACTGAAGTACTAGGTAAAATAACAAGTTAACTGACCGGCCCCTGTGCTACTGTCTTCTTCTTACCATGCTTCTCAGCTGGAATTAGTTTACTATTATTCTTGTTAAACTACATTGGATAAATACACCTGGAATACTAAAGAGCATATATTGACATCTGGGCAGTAAATAATTTTCAAAAGTCATTGTATTGAGCTTGTTTCACTGATACAGAAAATCTACACTGCATAGTGACAGGATAAAGGGATCTTCTCTCTACAGCTCTGGCAAGAATGCAAACTCTGTATTAAATGTGAGGATTATTTTCCATTTTCTTCTGTCCTTTTAGTCTCCAGGTTGGAGTGATAGTTCACAGGATGGAGACAAAGCTAATAGCATAGGCTCACTGTTTTAATACCAACCTCATCACCTCACTCTTCAACTGAGTATTTCCAGTGTGAGAGAGTAAGGAGATAAAGCAGGCAACTTTGTGAGGGCTAATAACACTAAAGGAAGGAGCACAGGTGTGAGGAGAGGGCTCCTTCCTGGACTCGGGCCTATGTTCTTTCATGCATCCCCCAAACCCACCGAAACAACTAAAAATACTAAAAATAAATCAGGTGGGAAAATGAATTTTTTTTCTAGAGTAGTGTATCTTTACAATTCTTGTGCTAGCTGAAATAGGGAGAAATTGGTTTTGGAAACACCTATTTTTTTTTTTTAATTTTATTTTTCTGTAGTAGCACAGACATATTTACGTGGTTCTCAAACTTGAATTTTAAGAACAATAAATATTTCCATTACAAAGATCAGAAATCAGAGAAGCTGTGCACTTGAACGCTGATGTCAGCAGACATTGCAGTGAAAGTGATCTATAAAATCCCATTTTTGTTTTGGGATAAAAGATAAAAGATAAAAAGTATGTAAGCAGTGAAGAAAAGAGTGCTTTTTTCTACTCAGACCAAAGAATTTTAAGAGCATACAGGTTCAGTGTGACAACAGACATTCTGAAGATTAAAAGAACAGTCTTCTGAAAGCTACTAAAAGCAAGAAGAACCCAGTAGAGGACTGGATTCCGTATTTTAGAGGAGAAATATCATAATGAATACTGCTAACAGATGCAATGCAACTCACTACTGTCTCAGTGGCTGCCCATCACTTTCACCTGCTGGCATTCAGATGGCAGCTGTAACGACATGCTATGAACACAGCCAACAGGGTAAGTAGAGACCAATTACATTAAAATCAAAGAATATATCCTTCTCAGTTAAGCCAAGGTTAGCACTAGACTTCATATAAAAGAAAACAAAACCAAAGCCTTACATTTGCTCCTGCTTCAAGGAGGATTCTTGCACATCCTACATGATCTCCCAGGCAGGCTTCATGGAGTGGAGTTACTTGGTCAATTGTTAGTGTGTCTACATTGTACCCCTAAAATAGATGTGAATGGCATTTAAAGATCATACAAAACCTATTAAGAGTTTTTTCCTCACACTACTGTTCAAATTAATAGCTTACAATACTCTAAATAGGCTTAAAACTCAGTAAGTTTGCAATAAGGAATAATACTTGCAATAAGTAAATCCTCAATGAGCATAGAAATAATCTTTCATCAATCAGTGCATAACGGAATAAAAGTAAGTTCTCAGCTCTTTTTTTTTTTTTTTTTTAAATCAGGAATAGACATAAAATATAAAGAGTATAAAGAAGATGGGAATAGACTGTTGAGATGCACAGTGACAGGGCAAAAGGCAACAGACCCAAGGCGGAACATGGTGAATTCCAAGTATCTATATGGAAAAAAATTTAACTGGGTGACAGTGAAACCCTGAAACACATGAGGGAAAGGATGGTGCATCTCCACTCTTGGTGATCCTTAAAACCCCATGAAGACCTGAGTCTAAACTCTCCTGTGATTCCATGATCCTCTGACTTGAGGTCTGAAATATCCAAAGCTATGAATTTTAGCAAAGATAACACTTACTGGATTGATAAAATCACCAAGCCCTCAAAATTTTTTGTGGTAGATGTTTGATCCTTAAGAACTAACAATTTTATCTACTGACTTGCATCAAATGTATTCTATAGTGTAATTTTTCAATATTGAAATAGCTAATAGGGCAATAGTATAACATTAAAATTTAGCATTCACAGTCTCTCCCTTTGCTATTAACTTTTTTTTAAATGACAACTATGCAAAACCCAGAATCTTTCAGTGATTTTTCCTGTTAATTAGTATCTTCCTGACTAACTATTTATCCAAGGGCTTAAAGCAGTGAAACTATGTTGATGTATACCATGTAAGAAGGGAAGAATGACATAAATTTAGACACAACTTTGATTGTTGGGGTGTTTTTTGGGGGGGAGGGGGTTAAAACATCCAGAGAAAATATTTTAAATATTAGCTTATATCTTATAATATGAAAAATTCCTAAATATGTATTGCTCTGAAAAATTCAAGTGAAAAAAGCAAAACAAAGCATACTAAATCTGCATTAATAATCTATGCTGAGAAATTAAATAACATTAAAAATGAAAGCAATGGTAAGAACAGAGCATTCACCTGTGACAATAAAGTCTTTAGAGAAAGAAGACGTCCTTGACTGGCTGCCTCATGCAAAGGTGAGCGATCTGCCCAAGAACCTATATAATAACAAAATTTATTGAATAAACCATATGAATTAGAAAGGTTTGGAATGCACAGAGCAAAGCAGAAAATAAGATGCACAGAATGAAGTCAATTGTCCTATGAAACTAATTTTTCCTCTTTAGAAACTATTTCAAATTATCGGTTTCTAAACAATAAAAAAGTGCTCTATTATTAACTGTAAACATCTCTACTGAATGATTATGTGGTCCACAGAACAAAATATTGAGATATTGATATCAGTAGTCTGATTTAATAATTTCATTAATTACCATATTTCACTTCAATTTTTGCATTGTTCATTTTTAATACAAGTAATGAAACTTTGTGGTTGGAATATAGGCATTACTTGAACTTAAACCAGACGTAAAGCCACCTGAAGAAGGCACCAAGAAGCTGGTGTACATGAAAATCAATGTCGAAATCTTTATGTATGGTGAGATTAATTTGAAGCTACTACACAAGCACAAGGAGAGAAATACAGTGAGAATCACAGTAAAAAAATTATTATAGTAGAAATAAGATATAAAGTCTAAGTTCTCATTCCATAAACTAATAGGCCTAAAAATAATTAGATATGTTTACTGTAAAGATTTGCATTTACTTTCATTTATTTATCAGCTCCAAAAGAGAAAGGTGAAAAAAAATAGTAACCAACAACAACCCTGCCTTCATACACATACCCCTCCATAACTCCCAACCCAGCTTCCAGAGACATCCTGAAGCCCCTGCTGAAGGACCTGCCCTTTCCTCAGAAGACTGGACACTGACAGGTCCCTTCCAGCCAGCCAAGGTTGCAGCCAGAGCTGATACCGATTTATTGTATGAATTTTGAAAATCCAGTTTTGAGAGACTGTGCAAAGAAGAAACATCTTCAAAATGTATTATGAATTATCAGTATTTATTCCTCTAAGAACAAAATCTCTAGAATTGTAAAACACTAATGCAATCTCTTGTGTGAGTTGTATCAAGCTGCCCAAAATTCCTGAAGAAAGGGAGAGAGAATTAGCCAGGAATGATGAACTGGTAACACTGGCAGATGACTATTCCATGTGTGCAGGTTTGACTCTGCCGTGGGCAGGGGCTGCCTGCAGAGCCAGTCACTGCCTGTACTGACAGCGCAGGGAACCTGGAATGAGAAGGCTGTTGCTCAATCACTGGCAGTCATAACTCTGAGCTCTAAGATAACTGCACCCCAGAAATAGACCCTGTTTCTGTCTCCTATCGGACTCCTGCTGTCCACCAACCTGGGTCATAAAGTACACTTTTGTTTACTATAAACAACCCCCTCAAATCACATCAAGAATGACAAAAAGATTAAGGCTGCTCAACCTGAAAAGAAATCAGGGCATAGTTAAAAACATACGAAATAGTGCACAATAGGAAAATGCAGATAAAGCCTCCATTTTTCTTCTGGTGTTAGTGAATGAGACTTAAACTTACACAGACATATGACTGCATCTTGGAGAACATCGTGCACTCTGTGACTCAGCGCTACCAAATACTACTGAGATCAAAAACTTGGCAAAACAAACACACAGATGATTATTTAAATTATCATAAGACCACATAAAGTTGATCACAGAAGTTTAAAAATAGGAGAGTAAGGCTTTATAAACCTGATTTTAAAAAAGCAGTGAGATTTCTATTACATCAGAGAATCGTGTGTGTGTGAAGCTCCTTGTACTCTTTCATCTGTGGGAGTAGATGGACCACTGGCAGGATCCAGCTTCCAATACTCTGTCAGAATTATTTGCACTAAGCTCTGGTCACCTGTGTGTGCATACACCTGCACACACATTATTCCCTGTACATTTTACTTCACGTTTATTTAATGTAATGTTTTGAAATTCTTATTGATAGTGAGAACAAAACAAACTAACAAACTAAAAAAAACACACACAAAATGATTGGTATTTTAAAGGATATCACACATTTAAAAAAAGTGAACTCAGAAACCTTCAAGTGACCCAATTTTGACAAATCATCAGTACTTGTCATCCCAATAAGCTCAGATAGATTTATTCTACTGTAGTTTGGATGTGTGTAACCAGTATGAGTATTTTGATCAATGTTTTCCTTCTTCTGCAGCAGTATCTGAATGAGCACTCGAGTTGTTCTAACTCAAATGAATTACATCCATTAAGTTCTCCTGCCGGCTGCTGCAAAGAATTCCTTGAATTTAAATCTCTATTTAGAGGTTGCTTTTGCTATTTTATGTCTCTATAGATGAGAGTATCTCTCTTGACAGTTTATCCTACTCAATAGAAAGAAAAAAAAAAAGCTTAACTGGTTATATGGAAAAATGTCTTATAAAATTGTAAGAGTTATGAATATTTTATGCCCATTAAATACACTTACATTTCAGACAATTTTGTAGCCATGTATAAACACAACAAAGATGCAGGTAGGATCCGAAAGCACCAATTTTTCACCTTTATTTCCTTCACCTCCTTCCATCTTGGATTGACCAGAAGAATGTCCATTAGTTACTCCAGTGACATTTGATAATCAAATGATGCCGGATCCTGTTGTCAGCTTTGGTTTGCACCTAGACCCACCTTATATCTCTGTCTTCAGGCAGAGACCTCCAGCAGCCAGCTGTGTCTGATAAATCCATTAAATGCAAAATACTTGCATCATCTCTACTACAAATAAAATCTAAAAGCAAAATGTTGCAGAACTATTTTGTGCCAACCAAGTTCAGAAAAAAAATTCACATTCCAACTGATTTGTTGATATACATAGTAGTTTATCATTAAATACCAGAGGGATAAGAATATGTTCAACATAAATATTTATCATAAATAAACATCAAAGATGTTTTTAAATTCTTTGCCTAGATTACTGCCTTCTGCTAATCTACAATTACGTCTCTCCCTTAAAAGGCATTAGCAAAGAATATAAAGAAGACGCTTTTTCACTCATTGTGTCTGTAACAGCAAGATTAGCAAACAGAGTCTATTCCAAAATTGATAATGCATTAATTCCCTACTGATGTTGTCTCTGACGACGCTGAACACGAAGTATCTCTAACTACATATAGAAGCCATGTTGTCTGCTGTATAGTTTACCAGAAGGGCAAACTATTACAAAGCAACATTGCTTTGTAAGCATTAACAAGAAAGAATAAATATAGTCACTGTATTAACAGGCAAAGTTAAAAAATTACAAATTATCATACAATACCTAAATCTCCATCTCCCCATGGCACTTCCAGCCAATTGCAATTATAAATCCTACTCATTTCTTTCAATCTGGAAAATAAAAAAAAAAAATAACAATAAAAAATCCCCTGCTCTTTCTAGTTGGACCTGTTCTTAATTCACTCCAGCTATGTTTGGAAGGGGATCAGCAGCTCCCTGTAATATGAGCTTTCAGCCTTCAGTAGACACAGCTTTGAATACATAAGTGTGTACAAGTTGTCAAATCCTTATGGTAAAGGAATGATGCCCTTTTTGTCGATTTTTGACATTTCTTTCTTTAACACAACAGCTTCTCAAAGGACCAGGATCTGTGCATTGGCCTTTCAAGACAGATTAACTGGCATTTCAACAGCAGAGAAACCCACAGTGAAATCAGAACCTTGACATGAATAAACTGCAGGACAAATTCCTCCTTTTTTAACCTCATGCAAAGAGGTACAGTTTTGTATCTTCAAAAATCAGTATCAGCACATAGATTTTAAGAGAAGCACTGCCAAATGTTCCTATGTTATTTTACTACTTACTCGTAATACATCTAAAAAAGAAAAGCAAAGACATTCTGAACATGTTTCAAATGCTGTTTGATCTGTACCTGAACTGTGTTTTTCTTTTAGTAGTTCATTATTCCTTCAATTATGTTCTAAAATATTCAATTTGTTGAATTGGGGCATTGATAGCTATCCTCAGCAGCGAAAATATCCAAAAATAGGGACATGCAATTCTGACTGATTCATTTCTAAGTCATTAATGTTCTTTGCCTCACATTTCCCTACAGACTTCATTCCTTGACATCTACCTGCAATTATCTATAAGTCATTCCTGCAGTTATAATCATAGTAGTAAAATACTAAGTAAAAATATTTTCACAACAGTCTTTACCTCCAGTCATGTCATTCCTTTTGTATTTATTTCTAAAAATTTGTGAAGTCACCAAAAGCACACAAAAAAACCCCCAACAAAACAACAACCCCCACTAACTCAGTATAAAAAGCATATTAAAAGTTAGATTTTCAAAAGGAGGATTTTAATGAATGAAGTTCCTCTCACTGACTTCATTGGGAGAGTATTTATGGCACTCTTCAGGCAGGCCTGCTAGGCCGAGGGCCTGAAGGAGAGCTACACAAAGACACACACAGAGGCAGCAGGAGAGAGAGCAGGAAGAGAGAGGGCAGAGCCCTCCGACTTTATTTATATGTTTTCACACATCACCGTGGATTGGAGGTAGAAATCACTACCTCCTATAATCCACTTGGTCAAAGTATTTGTCAATCATATTTCTCTGCCCAGTATACTGGAATTTATAAACACAGATATAATTTAGGAAAACATAGATAATTGCTAATAGAAACGAGCCATGGCCGTGATAGAGAAAGTTTAAAAATATCACAAAAAGAAAACACTGAACACTGCAAAGTCATTCTGAGTACTATTTATGCCAGAGATCAGCACTTTAGAAAATTAGTGCTCTACTGCTAAATAGATCAAGTCCCAGTCCTCAGAAGAAGCACTATCATCAAAGAAGAACTGAAAATAGAAGCCTGACACAGCTCATTATTGGGAGATAAGAAACACAGAATATTTGGAAAGTGTTGCAGCTAATATTTTTTTCTGCAAAACCAACAAATGCTATCTATTAAGATCAGCACTGTTACTTTTTATTTTTTAAGATGTATTCTGAGTGCTTCAGCTTCTGGCAACTGAAGCAACAGACAGGATCAATAAGAAAAACTCTGCAACACTAGAGTCCCAAGATCAACAGAATCACTTCACTCCAGTTGTTGAAAATGTCTGATATTTTGTATATCTAATTAGGTTCTAACAGATTTTTACTGTGGCACTAACATTACTCATTTGTCTAAATCCCTTGTAGGATAAAGAAGCATGTCAACTACTTAATTGGTATTTGATGTTAAAAACTATTGAAAAAACTTCAAGGAAGGATTTAAAAATTAAGAAAAACATCTATGATGCTTAACTACCATGATTAGATATGATCAGAAAAACAGAAGCCACTTTTTTTTAATATATGAGGTTTCAACATTCAACACTGAAGAACTCAAAGAGAATCAGAATTTAGGCTAGAGATTATTAAAATATGTCTCAAAGAGAAGGTGTAGTTCAAGCAGCATTTTCATTTTAATATTTCAAATAATCTGAAAATTCTCTAACTATATAACTATAACTATATATGCACACAAACAATGAAAACTTGATTGGTTCAAACCAGTATACTTTCCAGTGTTTATCATACTGTAGACTTTCACAATTTGGGGACTTCATCCAAATGTAAATGCCAACCACTTCCTACTCGTAAAAACCATACAAAGCAAATCTACTTTCCCACAGTTCTGTCTCTAATGCACCCACTACATGACTATGCATTAGTTTTGCCATTCCAGTTTTGCATTCAGTGAATGAATTAGTATTCAAAATTTTTTCTATCTCTATATCCAGCAGGATCTCTTTAAGACACATCATCCAAACTACAAATTCACTGTAGCATTGTTAATTTTGTACTGCCTTTTTCATGGTATTGTCCATGAAAGACAAAAGAATACTTCAGCCCCCCTGCTGAACCTACATCAGAACATCATCCATTCGTACTGTTTTATAACTAAGGAACTAAAAGACAGTTTTGATGCTTGAATTGTAAAATCATTCTAACAGCTTTTTTTTTTTTCTGAGTACTTAAATGTTAGAGTGTACACTAAAAGCACAGTTTAATTATGCTTATGAGAGCTTTGAGCTTCTGAAATTTCAGCCTTAGATAATAAAAACAATGATCAGCCAAGAACCTTTTACATTAGTTGATTTGACTTAAAACACAGAGGGACCAAAGCAAAGACAGGACTGGAAATTACTTTAGGGACATTAAAATGTTAACCCTTTTCCCCTACCATTCACTGCATGCCTTCTAACCTTTGCATCAAGCAGGAAAACATAAGGTATGTTTTTTCTGAGCATAAACCTGATGCATTCTCAGATCATTCATCTCACACAGCTAAGGAGGCTGGGGCTTTGTGGAAGAGCACAGCACGTGACTATGCTGTCAAATACTGGGGTGTAATGCACTGGATGGTCAAATCAGTGTGGCACCGGTAACATTTTGAGTGCTTTGGCACTGCACTTCAGCATCGTTTTCACACAGGAACATGAGCCACTGAACTCTATAAAACAGCCCAGAATAAAAGAGCAGCCATTTCCAAGCACGGCTTGCTCGGTTCCCAGCGGAAGCACCGTGATGCCAGGAGAAGATGACGGCAGTGACAATGGCAAGAGCACCAGCAGCGCCCGCAGGCTCTGCACTCGGCCTGGAACGCGTGGGCGGGAGAGCGCCAGGCCCTTCCCGTGTCACACAGAAGCACAGCCACAGCTCCGCGTCCAGGGCTCACCAAGGGTGCGTCTTTCCATGCTCTTGAAGCTTCAACAACTGTCTGGAGAGTTTTCTAACCTGAACTAGCCTGCAAAGTCTGTGTGCCCTAGCTAGAATGTCAAGGTGTAAAATCACATAAACTTCCAATTTCAGTGATCTGTTAGATCCACATCATGCTTGACTTGAGTAGAAGGAGCAGCTGGTAAAATTCTTTGGCTGTTATTATTTCCTTGGACAAGTCACTAAAACAAAGTCAAGGTTTTTCAGTCCCCTTCCCAACTAGAAGGGGACAGAAAAGGCAAATGGACATTTTGAGCTGAGTTCACACTCTGCAAGATTTATGTCTGGAATAATTTTGCTCTTCAAACACAGCCTTAATCCAGACTACAAGCAATTTTTCCCAAACTGTACTGAGAATTCTCAGTATTTTCCCAGCCTGAGAGTGAATGCAGCACAGGGCCAAATCCCAAGCCTTATAAACAGTAAGCAATTGTGCAGCAAAGCTGGGCCTAGTGTGTGATTTTTGTCACATCCATGACATTTTGCAGTTGTGGCCCCTCAAGCCAGTAGTCTGAAGGCCTTTTCCTACTCTGACTCTACCCTTTCACCCTTCAATCCAATCTTACGATACGTTCCACCCTCTGCATCACTTTCAGTCCTTTTTCCAATCTGCCTATTTAATTACAGACTGCACTGCAATATGACTTTCTCTTCCTTTGCTCTGCAAAGGTGCCTGCAGAGTCAAGTCAGGTTTGGATACCTCCATGGATGAAATGGAGAGGAAGAAAAGAAGCATCCTTCTGACTTGATAAAAACATACACTTGTTATTTAAGTGAACTGCTACAATCAGAAGCCTTAAGTGCAACAGAAGTCTCTCAGTACTTCAGGATGTCCATCAATAAATAAATATATATATTCCCAGTATGGCAATCACAAAGAGGCTCTAAATAGCTAGACCCTGTTAAGATGGATTCTTCAGAAAATTTTACTTTCCATATTTTACTTTGATTCTGATAATTTCAAAACTAGACTAGTTGTGGCTATTTCTTTGTAAGAGTAGCAAGAGAGCCTAAACTTCAACCATATAATCGAGTGGCTAGTACTAACGCTGATAAACTGTTGTGAAATTTCTTTTCAGCTGATGGAGATTGTTCAAGTTTTTTTGGAAACTATGGATCTAACAAGGTCCTAACCTAAAATGACTATAAATAAAAGGCTTTTTAGGACAGGAAATCTTAGCCCAAACAGTGAAAAACATGAGGGCAAAAGATGCTCTGCATATTAAAACTCATGAATAAATGCACCCATACAGTATCATTGCTTTCAAATGGTTACTTGGAAGATAAGGAAACTGGTGCTTAAATTCTTGAATATTGCTTAGTTCTAAAACTATCAATACTGGAAATCATCAAAGGTATTTTAAGAATAACTCTGATTTCTATAACATATAGCTATATTTTACATATTAAATTCACAGTTCCTTTATGCACAACATATGAACTCACTCCTGTCTACTCCTTTCCTTGACTATTTTAACATCTCCAATTTTTATTTTATATCATATTATCAAGAATTTCAAGTTTGACTTCCTTAATTTCTTTTTTTGTTTCACTCTAAACCTTATGATATCATCAATATTAAATGGAGTTATGATCACGGTTTAAAAAAATTCCTCTTAAGACTCATGCAATTATTCAAAGCTCCCTATTACACACTTGGATTATGAAAATAAATTAAAGTATGGCACAGGCAATAGGAGTCCTGAACACTTCTAACAGAGTTTGTTCCTCATTGCTGAAAATGTCAGTGTTCAGCAACTTAAATACCTCCTAAGTACCTCTCTACGCAAAGCCTCACAATTCTATCTTTGTCCTTAGTATCTTAGTGCAGGACAGTAATTCTGTCACCTGTGTTCATCTATTGACTCCTATTTCAGCTATCCATAGACTCCTTACACATAAAGTTATATGTAAAGTTTACTCCTCCCCCTCCTTTATTCCCTGCTTCCCCATAGTAAACAATTAACCTTCGGTATCCAGTTACCTCGTGACAAGACAGCAAAAGTCAGGGTAAGTCAAGCCTTAAACACTTGCATAAAACAAATAAGGCAGATAAACAAGAAATGGTATTTTAGATCAGCTGATAAGAGAGCAGAAAGAACAAAAATAGCCTCAGCACCCTTGTGTTAATCCATGCAAGACAATAAAGTACCACTAACAAAAGCATGCATTTACATTACAGTTAGGAAAAAAAAAACCCAAAAATCAGTTTTATAGCTACACCATCATAAATTGGGTCAGCTTAGCATATTTCAGCACCCGGTTTCTGAAATGGCTGCTATACTAACCTTGGCTGGTCAGAATACCCCAGCTAGCTTTCCGTTTGGCAGGACACTCCCCTACACTTTCTAGGCGTCTTTTGGGGAGATTCGGGCTCCTCTGAACAGCAGTGTTTGTTGCCATGATTTGTTTCTCGAGGAAAGCCTGTCTGTCATTGGTGCAGGTATTCTGCTCTGACGAACATCCACAAATGGATTTCTACTACCTTTTTTCCTCCTTTCGCTTTGCCACAAAGGCTCTTGCTGTACTTACTGTAGAATGGCTACAACACTGAAATCCATTCAGTAACATTTACTAGCTTGGACTAGTGACTACAGAGTGGGGGAAGGGAAGGGCTGCTCCAGCATTTTCTATTTTTAAAACAGAGAAAGAATCAGCTTAGCTACAGCATGAGTCTTAACTATTTACATTATTTAAATGGAAAGAAGGTGTTAATTTTTTAATCATTTAACACAGAAAAGAAACAGATTCTTAAAGCATAAGTATTCAAATGCTTTGCTGCTTGAATGTCAAGCAGCCTAGAACAGAAAACCAAAATTATTTTATCAGAATGGAAATTCTTTTAAGAATAGTAACAACAATTATTACTGCATCAGGTTTTACTCATATGTAATACGCAGTTGAGAGGGATTTTAGAATTCAGGAAAATCCTTGAAACTATGAAGCACTCCTGGTTTTCTGTGGTTTGTTTCTTGGTTGTTTTTTTTTTAAATAGGGGGCAAGTTATCCACCAAATGTCAACAGAAACTACATCCTGAATAAAAGCATGTTTCCACTACCAAAAAAATGGTTATTTTGAAAGTCTGATCCGTTATGAAAGTATGTACTCTTGTCAGAAGAAGTACAAGTCAATATTTTTTTAAAATAATAAAAAACCAATGAAACAGTGCTAGAAGTTTTTGTTCATTACTATGTACCAGGCTGATACTATACAACAGAAATCCGCAGAGAGAAGCAATCCATGAGAAAATTCCATCATGGTTAAAGACCGTGATTTCTCTTTAATAATAACAACATGTTAAAATGCCACCTTTATCTCCCCGGCATTTCCTGCTACTATTTCCTCATTTTGGTCTTCTACAGATATATAAACTAGCTACTTGTAAATTTTTAACAAGCAAATCAACACTACTGAGTTTCACTAATACTACTCTTTTCAGGTACCTGACAAAAATGAATCCCTAAAATTCTGAAATAATGCTCAGATACTTCATGAAATTTTCTATATCCCTCTTGGTTTTCTTTACGAGAAAATCAGTGGGAAGATTATAGTTAGGTAGGGTGAGGGGAAGAAGAAGGAGCAGCTGCAAATTTCACCTTGAAATTATAGCACACAAGAACTGCCTTATTTGGAATAGTGCTACACCCTTTACAGAACAGAAGCAGGTGGGCTACAGCTCTTCTCACAAGATAGAACAAAACAGCACTCTCACAGACATTAGGCTGCTTTCAGACAACTGTTTTCCTTGGATTTTATCTAGCTGAATGAACCAGAATATCTCCCAGACTGAAATAAAGACTTCAACATATCCAGCAATCAGACTCTGCATGTAAATCTGAAACAGAGCCTTCATAAAAGGGCTCATTATAAATGGGATATTATAAATACATCACTTTAATACTAGAATTTCGTGTTACTTTGTAGTGCTTTCTTCGAAATAAAGACATACTGGAAGAGGAATTAACGGGAAAGCGTACTAGGGGTGTGTACACATGGGCCTGTGCAGGAAGACACCAGCATTATTCTCCTGTGAGAAATAAGCACTGACAGCTTTTGTGCTTGCCATGGCTCTGAGGCTCATCCAAGTTTTAAATTGCCATTTGGAATGGAATTCCAGGACTCTCAGGAGAAGGTGGTGAGGATCAGGATCAGACAAAACATCTGGAACTGCAGAGCAGGAATTGACAGTGGTCTGGGAAGGCGAAACCTACATTTTTTTGTAGGAGTTTTGTGGGTGAGGTTGTCAGCTGAGAATGAATCTGTATCTTTCTACAGGAGTGGTACAACCTAGAAGCACTTCATCCAAATGATTTCCACATTTATTCCAGCCTCCGTTCTCTGTGACTACTCTGAGAGGTGTGACTGGCAGGAGCAGGGAATCCAGCAGGTACCCAGACAGCTGCCATGGCTCCAAAGAGGCCGAACCCCATGGGAGCCAGCAGCACCTGCTCACTTCTCCAGACAGCTGCACAGGAAGCACTGAGCTACCAGTGGAGTTAGACTACCCCCAAAATCCTCCACCTTCAAAGCAAGGCTTATAGGAGAAGTATCTCTATTCCATAGAGATATTCCATAGACGCTTGCCTCTCATTGAGCTACTTTGAATACTCTGGAGGACATTATAAAAATATGCATTTTCATGCTTTAAAGAAGGCAAAGCTTATCCAGTTCAGGACTCTAGAAGGAACTTTTCACTAAATTCTGCTAGGCCCAGCCATTCATCCTCAAGGCAAAAACCATTAAAAAGTCCTACTAACAGTTCATAAATGTAAATTTAAAAAAAAGTAAAAGGTAAAACAGCATCAGAAATCATCTGAAATGATGTTAAAAATATATTTGAGATGAGGGAATGAACATGGTTAAAACCATGGACTAAAGCTGAAGATTGTGCTACTTCACTTCCACCTCTGACATGGAATTGCTATGTGATCTTTCCCACATCAGCCATTTATGCCCTGAACTACATTAGCTACAAAATAAAATCAGTATCCTTCAACTTCATTAGGTAATAAAACTATTAACATTCAAAACTACAAAACTACTTAGGCTTAGTCCTGAGATTCTGTTCTTCAGATTTTTCTCTGTAAAAGACAATCAAACACTTCCAAAATCTGCCAGAAAACCTATAATAGAAGTCTAGGTAGGTGTCCAAGCATGTAAAAAATACAGTTGACCATTATTTTTCCTGTCTTGGCAAATTAGCAATTAGGAACAGCATTTAAATCACAGTTACTCATGGAAGCAGTGCAGTTACCTTCAAAAAAGCAGCCAGGAGAAGGCGCAGACACCACAGCATGAGAGTAAGGAAACTTTACAGATGAGTTTGGAATTCTCACCTAATTTAGCATACAATCTTTAAATAAAGCACTATGTTACATTTCATTAATAATTAGTTCTGTGCAACTTTTATAACCCAGAGGAAGAAGTGTTAAAGGAAACTTTCAAAATCTTTTTAAACCAGATTTTTGTAAAAAGAAATGTCAGTGCTGTTTCAACATTTCCATGTCAGCACTGTTTCAACATTTCCATGTCAGCACATAGCTCTGATTTTAAAAGGGAAGCAGTTCTTAACAGGTGGGAATGAAAATAGAAGTAAATTTTTGCTCCTCCGTTTTGGTGGGGAACTGATTCTATTTTCAAGACTGTTTTTAAGGCAACAGAGATGCAATTGTGGTAACACACAAAAAATGTGTTAATAAAACCAACAATACCCAAAACCCCCTTGACCTTTCAACCCATGAAATTGGATTGCAGTCCAATGCAACACAGTCCAAACTCTTATAACAGTAATTTATCTTAGGAAAAATTGGACAAAATTGCACCATTTTCAAATGTCACACATCAGTATTTTGTGTGCAACCCTCTCAAACCAGCAAACTGATGATCCACCTTGCTTCCCAAACTGTTCTGTACTTTCAGGTTACTCTGTTTTTATGGCCAGGATTATTATGGGGTCACAGTGACCACATGGAACCTGCCACACTAAATTCTGGAATAGGACTAGAAACTGACTCTTCATGTGTTCCACACACTGCAACCATGAAGCTGAAATGACTGACAGGCTCCCTGTGACTCAGTGCCAGTATCCCAGGAATGGCCTGTCATTTGACATAGCCAGAAACAAACCAGAAGAGATCTCAAACATTCCTTCCTGTAGAAGATGCCAAGATGAAGCAAATTTTAGAAAGAATTCCGGAACTGTGGTTACTGACAAAAACATCATCCTACAAGGCCACGTGGTGCCACTGTTACATTCTGCAGTGCCAGCTCAATGCCAAGGAACTTAAATGCACCATAAAAGTACAGGGATAAAGCTCTATGAGCAGGACAGGGAAAGGCCTGGAACAACTTTTATTTGTTTGTTAAACAGATTCTTGCATCAAGCCATACTTCGTGGCAAGTATGGTGGTGATACTGTCATTAGCAGGCAACCAGAAGCTTAGGCATTATCCAGGTGTCACCAACCAGTCCTCTTGACAAATACCAGCAGATATGTAGATAATACTTTAATGGTCACTAGTAACTTAAACATAAAATGACATTTCTTTACACCATTATAAGCACTAAAAAAGCCTGTTACATACTCTTAATATAATCTCATCACTGTCTCTTAGCTGGAAATCCAAATTAGTAGTAGGAGGAGTAGGAGTAGTAGTTACAGTAGTACTTGATGATGATGATGATGATGTTAGCAACAGCATGGCTGGATGGCTGGTAATTTTCCTACCTCTTCCCCTGAGATTTCTACAGTTGTTACACCCTGTATCCTTGGATGCTGGGAATCATAACTGAAGGTTAAAAAAATATTTAAGCTTCTGATATGACAAAGGCTTTGTCTCAGGCCTCCCAAAAGTCAAATATGGAACAATGATACATTTATTACATTTCTTGGCTTGTGGATTTGAAGTGTGTACCTGCCAGACTCCTCATGCAGACAGGCAGCAGTAACATAGAATATTTGCTAATATGTAAACAAAACTAAATCACAGAAGTCATGCAGCTGAACCTAAGCAAAGCAGTGCCCAAGCCGGCCCAAACTTCAGATATTGACAGAAAGACAGACACAGGCATGACAGCAGTAGTCAGCATGGAGTGGTAAAGGGCACCACAGAGGGACTCTTCAGCCAATTACAAGGAAAGAACAGCCATAAAGAGAGAGATCATATCCATCGCCAGAAAGACTCCAGACATGGCAGAGAGTAACATCCACTAGTGCAACAGATGCAGCATGCCACACAGGATTTATGGCCAGCCAGCCAGCAGTGCTGCACTCATGAGCAGAGCTCAGTGCTTAGGCATGCAATGCAATTCCCCCCAAGCCATCATCATCATCTAACTGGCAGAAGTTCACTCACTGTGTGCCTGCATTGCGAATGTTTGAGAACATCCCCTACAGGAGAGGAATGTGCATAGCAAAACCCCGGCCATAAGAACCCTGTGGCTGATGAAGGAAGGAACACCTTCAGGGAGCTATGCTATTTTGGTCTTCCCCTGTTGCCTTGTGCCCCACCAGTGCAAGAAAGACCAGTGCAGATGGTACAACTGAGCTTGCCCCCAGCCAATACTGCAGTTTTCTACATATTTTCTTTAATACCAGCTCTCTCTAAAGGCTTGCTGACATATTGCTCCAGGATTGCCTTTCAGTCTTAATGCTATACACCTTTAAAACCCCAGGTTTTAAGCTACATCAGAGTTCATACTGTTCATTTTGTACTTATTGTTTCATAAGCTTATCATTCATTTCACATAGAAAAATACAGAAATCAATTGATGAAGCGTATTTCCATGAGAGTTTAGAGTGTACACTCCAAGCAAGCGAATGAGACCTAGGTTGGTGACAAGTTAAGGTTCATCTTGAGAAAAAAAAATACAAGGAGGCACACCTGAATGAAACTGACCAAAAAATGCAAGGAGGTCCTGACATACACAGAAGAGTTTAAAAAACCCACAAACAAATCCACATGATGGCTCTATCAGTTTCTTTCAGGGAGGCAAGCACGCAAACAGGCTCCAGTATATATACTCACTAGAAGTTTCTGTAGTCTCAGAAATTTTCTTTAAGGTGAGGGATGCAAATAATGTAAAATTTGAATTAAAAGTAACATGCTTGCCAACATATGTTCTTGCTTTTTGTTGCTGCAAATAAGTCAGGGTTCTGGCCATGCCAATTTAGCTGCATCATGTATCTCTGAGCAAAACCACTTTAAGGCAGAATATGTTCTTCAAAAAAAAATAGTTCTGCTATTTGTCTGATATGTGGTGTCATTTTCTTCCTTCAAAGCAAGTGTCCTATTGGCTTTATTTTGAAGTATGACACTTCTTTGGCAGTCATTTGCCATAGTAGGCAAAGTTATTTGGCATGCAAGAGAAAGTGATGAGCTCCATCAAAAAAGGCACCCTTCTAAACTTTCAAAAAAGAATATTCACACCATCTTAAGCATTTTTACACCATTAGCTTACGTGCTGCAAATGAAAAACAAATGCTAAATGCGGTGCCTTACACCCAGTGATATAGTGAATAGGTATGCCATACAGTATTCCTATCATTGCTAAATGAATCTCTATTGTATCCAGGAAGCTAGGAGAGGTCTTGTATGGCTTTTATTAATAGAACTGTGATCTCTGTGGAATGCAAGTTGAGAAAATGCTTCATGCCTATCTTCCCTACCTAACAACTGTTGCTGAGTGGCATTATCAATTGCAACTTGTTAGGATAAAATAAATATGAAAACTTTGCTCTAATCATTCACTGCAGTTCAAAATGTGATAGAGCCTCTCAAACAGTGGATCTCTGACAGTGAAACACAGCATTATTGCCTATTTATGAGCTGTGTTTTAAGGTCCAGTTTCTTGGGACTACCCAAGTAGTGGTCAGTGCACAAGAAGAAAAGGAAACAGAAAGCTTCAGAGTATTTACCACTCTCTGGAAGAAGATGGAGGCTCCAGTTCTGAACTACCACAATCCTGTTGATGGCTTACTTTAGCCTAATTGGGAACAGCTAGTGTACTGAGCTTCCCTACCACACCTGACCAAGGCACATACAGCAAAGATGGTCAGCGTAGAATTTGCTGCGGTCATTCAAGAGCTGACCTTTTTAAGCTTAGAAGAAACCAGAGCATATTCACCTCTCCTGTTCTGCAAAACCAGTATGTATTTTAAGAAGCATACTATAAACACAATTTCTGCTTTCAAATAACTAACTTATACCATTATGTGTAAAGAGAAATTTTATACAAATTTTTGTGAAGAAAGTTGACATCCTTAAAAAATAGGATATTTAAGAAAAATCATTTTACATTCTCAGAACTACTTAGCTTGCCTATCAGACGCCAGGTATCTGTACATGTACATGACTAGTTGTTTGTTGTTTATGCTATGCTAACCTCTGCAAAATTTTTTTTTTCATAAGAAGGTTCCTTTCTATTACTTTCTGCTTGTAGCTAAACACATTTTGACAATTTCTGAGTATCAGGTTTACTTTTGATAAAATAGACACCTTTTGCCTTATAAAGAAGTATATGAGTGGGAACTATGCCTCCTTCTATAAAGTTATCTGTAGTAACAAAGTACAGACTCTTCCATACAAACCAAGATCTTACCAGTATTTGTTGGCAGAGTTTATATCTTCCAGACCCAAAACATCTCCTAATTAATTAATTCTTTAGATTTGCTATATACACTTTGAAATCATCTCATACCACAGCACTACTACCTCATCCTAAAGCAGCTGAACTATAAAACTCACCTGAAGCCCCAACCCAGTGCTCATACACACAGAGCACTTCCATGACATGACCCGTTAGTTGGTATAGCAGGAAGAGTCTAAAAGTTGCTTTTGACCCTCCAGTGTTTATCCAGCAACAGCTGTACAAAAGGCTGAGTTATTAACTCTTCACAGATCTGGAAATACCATGAGAGAAGAAATGCTTCCATGCAGTTCACTGTCATTACACGTAGTCTGCTAAGGAGCTAAATATACCCAAAGTTGATTTTCATGTTAGCTTATTCTTGCATATCAGTTTGTAGGGCACAGAATTTTAAAGTGGAACAAAGTGTAACAAACATATACTTGCTATGACTTTATCCATTAAGAAAGAAATTAATAAAATATTGTCTTTTGCAAAGTTTCAAATGCAATGAATATGTACATGTTCACATCAACAAATAAAGAAACACTAGGCACCACACCTATTTACAACACAGCTCTAGTCCCTGACTGCAAAGCACTTGGCTCCAAACAACTAATCAGCCCTCTTCAAATCAATGGGGCAAGTGTACGTGAGTAAGTGTTTACAAAATTAGCACCAAAGTTAAAAATAACCCAGCAAATGGGACCTTTATAATATAATATATCCCTTTCTCATTTAATTTTTTTATGGTAGTAATACCATTAATTTCACTGAAAAAAAAAATTCAACGCTAATAGCTTATTAGGGCACAGGTCTTCAATTCACTTTAAGCAAATGTAAAATGCTGCAGAGTTCTGCATTTGGTGCTATTCAGGCTTTTAATATTGTGAGTGATAGAATAATGTATTTATTTTTATGCAAGCGGTAGATGACAGTAAAATGCAGATGCTGCAACTGCTCAGAGAGAAACAATTCAAAACAGACAAGTAAAATGGAGAAATTGTCTGATACGAAGGCAGCATGCAGTTAGGTGAAGGCCAGCACAAAGTACTGTACTTAGAGAGGAAAAAGCAAATGCACAGTACAGTGACTTTGTTTTAACATGTGGTTTACAGGCTGCAGACTCTGTCTATAATACTTCACTGCTGGGGGTGCAGCATCATTCCAGGATGTATTACATAGGGTACCATATACATGGCACATGACATAAGTGTTCCACTTGCATACAGCTAATACCTCCCCTGGTTACACCAATAAAGTCTCAGCTGGAACACTCTGTTTAACATGGGAAATTACACATCAGTAAAGATGTCTGTAAACTATACATGAACTGGCACAAGTCCAAAGGAAAGCAACTGCAGTAATTCCAGGTGCTAGAAAATAAGACTTAGGAGGACAGACTAAGTTAAATCCTTTTTACTTTATTCTAGAAAAGAAAAAAACAGTACAAGTAGGAAAATGCATGATAATAGTCCTTAAATGGATTACTTCTCATACACAGAGAGAAACAATCATATTTCATGTGTTTAGGTTGCAGAAGTAAAGATTCAGGTCAGTCTTGGGGGAAGTGGGAAGCAGTCTAGTGATGAGAACAGTAAAAACTGCAATTGGTTGCATAAGGATGCTGCAGAAATCGCTATTACTAAGCATTTTAAAAACAGGTTAACCAAACATTTGCCAGGTAACTTATGTATATTTGATCCTAGAGCATTCAATTTACCTCTGAAGGTACCTTTCAGCTGTACACAAGAAAAGTTTTACTCAGACATCATTTTCATAAACAAATTAATGTGACTTATAATTAGTAGAGCTTTTATATGCACTTTTTAGGTCTTAGCTGGTGCTGAACACTGATCTGGTTCCTATACTTCAATGCCACATAAACAGTATAATAATTTCTGATTAATTGTTGTGACATTATCCAGCTGTTCACATACACTGAGATCCAAAGGACAGATGGAGTGCAGATTGCTGACTATTGAAACTGAAGAGAAAATATTCCTGAAATATTAAGGAACAAAGTATGACCCATATCACTACTAACATGCAGCAACAAGACCACACAAGGTAGATGACACAGGTATTTAATACAGAAAAAGTGACAAAACAAAGCAAGTCAGCCTTGAAATGTGTGATCCTTGGGCCTCAATTCCTGAACTGACCTCTATACCTTCGGTTTGACAAAAGGAGTTCCACCAAAACCTACTGCTCACTCTGATTTATAATCTGAAATTATACACACTTCATAAAAGAAAGGCTTACTTTTACTCAAGGGGTCAATTTAGCAAGTATGAAATAATGCCTGTGCCTAGTAGCACATTATTTCCAAAGGTTCTTTTTTCTTCAAAATCATAGCACTCTGTCCTAGCAAAGCCATTATAATAGCAATAAGTATTTTTTTGTTATTAAAAGCAAACCTAAAATACCAGTGTTAACAGAATTTTGAGAGTATGTAATCAAGTTAAAACTAGAAAATGAAAAGTAACATTTCCTCTAATATGAATTATTTACTGAAACAGTATAGACTTTAATTAGCTAATGATATATGTTAGGCTAATTTTCTATTTTGGTGGTTTTTTGCTGTTTTATTTCCTGCCAAGGTTTTTCTGCTACTTGAGAAAAAACACACTGGATCATTAATTAGGAGGCTAGTCAGTACTTAATTTTATAATGTAATGTTTCAAGCTGTTTCATGCTTCATGTTACTTATTGTACAGCTTTTAGATATTACTTTTAACAGGATATTTTGTTACATTGTATTATAGAAACTCTAACTGAGGCATCCCTGTGTTTCAGCAACACCAACAAACCACATCTCACAACACGGTGTGAGTTCGGACACTAGCATGCCTCCTTCCACAGACAGAACTAAAGTATAGAAAAGATAAGATAAAATAATAATTTTGAGGAGAAATATTTGCATCCCAAAGAGCAAGGATTGCTGCTGTTAATCACAACAAATGGATGAATAGCAGATTATGTAACACTAGCTGAACATGTGCTTACAACTGTTACAAATCCAGAATCAAACCCTGCAAGCTGGACAGTGAAAAATGAAGACACAGTGATGCTAAACTGTAAGAAGTACAGTTTAAGCACAAAATAGTTGCATTAACTATTTTAATAAACCATGCAGAAAACTAGAAACTCTACCATGTGTTTGATCCTTTAAATCAGTAAAAACCTCTGCTACCTGACCAAAACAATGACCTGCAAGAGTGCTAGATTTTCACTTTTGCATGGGCCAGCTACTAGAATGCTTAATAATACATTTATTTAAATATAATAGATGAAACTTTTGACAAATGACTGAATTACAGATTCCTGCATTTAGCAACAGGTAACAATGTGGACACTATTTTACTCTCCAACCTGATGCATGTTTACTCTTTCCCCTCCAATTCTTCCCAAGTCTCCTTCCTTCTTTGCCCAGCTCATGTGTCAGCCTTCCAATAGTGAGCTGCCTTAGAGCTGGCCAGCAGCTAGCTCTAGCCTTTGGCAAAAAATTCTTGATTTCAAGTAAGGCCTTCCCCATTCTCTAAAAGTATTCCTGCCTGTGCTCTTCCTATCCTGCCGTAGGGAATATATACATACGTACACATACCCTCCCACACATATCTATCTGCACATACACTCACACACCAACACACACATGCAGAGTAGTTCAAATGGTGTCATTATCAGGCTCAGGTGTAAAACCCCTGGGTTTCAGAGCTCATGAAGAAAACACATGATATAAATCCATCTCAAGTAAATCTTCTGCAAAGTAAGCTAATTCCTGCTTTAGGATTTAAGCCTCTCTTTTTGGTTTGCAAATTTTAACACCCACACACAAAATGTCTAGCTTTAGTCCCAACATTGAAGACTGAAAAAACTATTTTGAGTTTGAAACTGTTTCTGGCTCATTTCTATAGTTTCTTCCTTTACATTTGACTTCAGCTATTTCTTCATATTCATGGTACCTAGGGATGAGTAGTAAAGGCAGTAAGAGGCAAGACAAGTCTTCCTGTTCCATTACCTAACCCAACTTGATGCCATCCCAGAATACAAGGAACAACAATAAAGACAAGTGAGGTAGCAGGGATCCCAAGCTGGGCGAAATCACGGCTTAGTCATGTACCAGCATACCACAATCTAGATGGTAGAGTGTTCTGTAACACAGAAGCAGAATTGAATGAAAATGGTACCTCACTACAGATGAGCTTGGGGCAACAGTTTTGCTAAAGTTCTGCTTGCGTGAACAGAAAAAGGAATTTTCACAGTAACTTTCAACCCAGTAAAATTTGAAGGGTTTCCACACAGATGGATGCCCTGACAAAGGGTTATTCAGGTTCCTGATATGTGCCAAGAGACAATTTATTCAAAGTACATGAGGACTATATCTTCTCAAATAAATTACTGTAAGAAAAATTTACCTTCATCAAGAAATAATTTTCAGAAATATTTGGACTAGTTTCACTAGAGTGGTGCAAATTAATCATATGCCAAACATGGAAAAATTCAGCTATGCATGGTAAGCTGGGGAACATTAGGAGCAATTGAGAAAATAGTCCCAGATTGGGAAGTATTTGGCAATCTTATTTATATACAGCCATCTCAAATATAGGCCTCTCTCCTAACAGAACACTGGCTACGAGACTTCAGTTTTATTCTTAATATTAATCTAAAAATTAAAAAAAAATTTAAAAACCCTCACATAATCTAACAACACTCCTACAGATAATTTTTGTTATACAAAACACAGCAACAACTACAGAAAAACACACTCACACATAACATTTGACAAACTGAATGTAAATGAGACTAGCAGATAAGTAATTACCTGAACAAGAAAATCCCCAAACAGCAGTGATAACATATTATGTACAAATATACCTTGTCCTTGAGGAACTCCATAAAATTCAGCAGCTATCCTTGCTGCTTCCTTACGGTTTCCTTTCACAATATAGAAATGACTAAGTATAGCAAGGCTGATCTTTACAAAAAGTTTAAAACAAAAAAGTGAAAGTATAGTAAAGTAGACATTGGATAACTGCTGTGCAAAAGGGCGACTTTCTTCTATGACAGTCATTGCTGCAGCAAAATCTCTGCCAGTGTTTGGGTCAGGCTCTCAAATGTGTTGATAAGATCAGATGGCTCCAGCCATGCACTCTTGGGAACAACTGGTCCCAAGGAAAGAAAATATCAGCTGGTCATGATGCCTGCTGCTCAAAATATGATGATTATTTATACTGTACATAGTATTGAGTTCACTACTGCTCCCGCTAGCCCGGTGATATTCAAGTGGGACAGCAGGTTTCAGGATCCTGGATTCTACTTGTTCCACTTAAAAGGCCTGTTGCATTCCAAATTCTGCATTTCTAATTCATTTATTTACACATTTAAAATACATATTCAAAAGTAGTATTATAAACCCCTGCAATTCATGTACTAAACCAGGTAACTCAGATAATCTGTTTTTGCTGAAATGTTCTCCTGCTGCTTAAGTACAATTGCTCTTTTCTGATATTTCATTGTATGTCAGACTAATATTTTTCCTTATAAAACTAGAACCATATCAGTAAATAACTGAAGTACACATTAATAAATAAACAGAGATTTACTATATACCAGCTTTGACAGTCTCTTCTTATTTTGCTCAGGCTGAATGAAGGTATCTAGCATACAAAGACTTTAGCACTATACAAGAAACAGTATTCAGAGCAGGTAATAACATGTAGATATTTTTATGCATAAGATCTTGGAGCATCTAAAATTAAATTAATGAAAATGCAATGGTAAATATACAACATGGAAAATTTCTAACAGTTATGATACATATTTCATTGTGCCGCATCGTATTATTTTAAACCTGTGACATGACAGGCCTTATTTGTTGGCCAGTTTTAGAGAGGGGAATCTAAATTCCTTGGATTTTTTAGGAATTAATTTGCTTTTATACCATAATTATACCAAATTTATTACTCACAGTCATCAGCAGTCACACACAAGTTGTTCCATTAGTGTGAGTAATTGCTCAGTAAATTACTGAGTTGAAACATGATACAAACTCAGGAGCTGCATGACAGAACCAGATTTCTAAGTGAACTATAATCCTAAAATAAAGAATCATGGCAGCACAAGATAGGGTCCTGTTCTAAATTTTTATATTTCCTTTTAAATGAAAAACCAGAGTCTTGAATTATAACTTAAAATACTCTACCCATAGTAATCCTAAACCTTTCTATTCTCTCCTGGATTCCCTTGTTTGGTGATCAGAAAAAAACATTTTAGAATGTTGGCAACTCTCCATCAGGAAAAAAGGGTATGATCCAAATGTCACTGCATCCACAGATCACCCTGACTTCAATGAACAGTATAGCAGATATTAATTACCATAATACAAAATCATATTTCTGAAAGGAAAGTGGAAAAAATAAGGCACCTCTTATTATCTGACTCTAGGAGTAACTATTAGAGTAAGAAACTAATGTTTTCTGGAAACAACATTCAAAGAAACCTATATAAATGAAGAAAAGACAATGATAAAAGGAAATGTTCCTGGAAATAAATATCAAGATTTTTACAGACACAAACTGAATTGAGCTTATCTTGAGGGAAACGGGCATTAGGTCCTTTCCTTTGAAAAAAATTTAATCCACTTAAAAGTCAACCATAACTAGAAAAGGCAATTAAAAAGCAGTTTACACAGTAAACTATATTAGTCTGTAAAAAAATATATGCAATTTTTTACTAAATTTCATTTATAGACATTTTCTCATGCAGCCAGAATAGGAATCGCTTTCCTCATACCATTATTAGAAGCAGGAATGAGTACTTAAAATGCCAAATGAAAATCCCTTTTTATATTTGGCACATTGTTATCTGACACTGAATTGAGGTGTCATGTTTTCCACAAGTATAAAAGGCATTATGTTTTGAGCTACCACTGCCAATTTCTGATTCAATCATTAATAGAAATGGTATTTTCCTTACTAACACACCCAATATTGGAATTTCTTACTTCTTCCATATTTGTACTAGTATTATTAAGCTTAACTTGATCAGTCCACAGAATTTCCCATCCATCTTATATATCTGTTTTACAAATTTACCATGCAGAACAAGGAAAAACCGTAATTATGTTATGGAACACTTTTTCTTCCTTACAGTGTTTTACCTGACCCTTTTTTCCTGATTTCATATTGTGCTATCTAGTTCCTGCTTTCTCATCTGGACTTCTCCCACATTTTATTAACTAACAAAGCAGTCTTTCTTGGTAGACGCAAAACTCCAAAAGCAATTCCCATAAATAACAGCTGAAGTTAGCAGTGCTCAGAATCCATCTTCCCCTTACAATACTGATTCCTGCTTCTTATAACTGCAGTAGATAAATCACAAAATAAACATCTCAATTGCTAGATAGTTTTCTTCCAGTTGAATTTTTCTGTTAAGGTTCAACAAAAGTAAATTTAAAACGTCAATAATAAGGCCGTGTATACATTTAGTATCTTGTAAGTGATGTTTCAAATAACCTCACAGATTTGTGAAACTGGTTTTAGGAACAACATGAAGATTGAGCAGGAAGGCTATTCCTGTATCAGAACTTGCCTTCTGTTCTTTCAAAAATTTCCCCCATCACTAATAAACTGCATAAAGATTAAAAACTACATGAAATCATGAGTTTTGAGAATTCCAGTTCACACATATTTATCAGAAGCCAACAAAATTACTCTCATAATATTTCCCCTTTTTTTATATCTCTATAACTCTTATGTGTCAGCTTAGCTGGAAACTCTCCCAACTGCACAGAACCAACTGTATCCTAATCTAAGGCTACTAAAGTGCTACAGAAATTACCCTTACAGCTCGTTGGCAAAGCCATGCTATGAGGCACCCAGTCACAAAAGCAGAAGGTAACACCCACACGGCATTTTGGGGGAACCATCAACGTGAATGCTGAGACCTAAACATGGAATAGCTGAAAGGAAGCTCATGTAGACTAAGAAAACCAGAAAGCTACAGCTGTTGTAACAGAAATCAGAAAACAGAAGCATAGGTAAATGAATAAAGGATCTGACAGTCCATGCAATGCCATAAAGGAGTGTAAAGAAGTGGGATGTGAGTGTCCCACATTTTCTATTGCATGGCAACATGAAGTAACTGGAGTCAGATCTTGCAGCACTGCAGAAAGAGGAGAGCTTCCAAATGGAAATGCACCATATGCAACAAATGTACAACATTATAAAGATATCAAAACACTTGAAAAGAGCAGTGGCTTAATCTGGATATTTGCATTCTCCATGTAGTTTTGACTTTTGGGAATGAAATTTCTTGGCCTCATTTCCTCACTAGTAAAATGGGGAGTATTCTGAAGATTACTTCATTGCTGTTAAAAAAACACTCAGATATCCCACTGAAAAGAATACTGAAACTAATTAGGCATCTAATAACTTTTATTTTAATACAAAATTCAGATTACAAACCTAAATAAAATGAAATCTTGACTGTTCATTCACTTAATGTCGACAAAAGAGATAGGCTGTAAAATTATATTAGCATTTAGGGTTTTGTCATAGCACACAAGAAAATGGCAACAAGCTACATTGTAGATTAACAGTATTTGGATTTTTACTTTGTTTAAGAAGACAGTAATACTGTGACAGACAAGGATACCCGTACCTTGACATACTAGCACATTCCCAGCAAATAAGACAAGAACAATGTAATGATTCCTCTGATATGCTTCCCCATTTCTGGTAATTAACTATCCTAATTTTAAAACCACTTAAAAAACTTCAAATGCTGGATTTTATGTGTAGCACTGGGTCAGGCCGGCTAGGCCGCAGGAGCCCAAAGGAGAGCCAAATAAAAGACCACACAGAGACAGCAAACGGAGAGGGCAAAAAGAGAGAGAGGGCAGAACCCTCTGCCTTTATTTATATGTTTTTACAAATCACCGTGGATTGGAGGTAGAAATGACCACTTCTCAATTCCATTGGTCAAAGCATCAATCTATCATATTTCTCCACCCAGGATACTGGAATGATAAACACACAGACAGTTAGGGAAAACATAGATAGTTGTTAAGAAACCATGGCCATGTTTACAGAAGAATGTGTGAGAAAGTATTACAGAAAGAGAAACACTAGAAACTGCAAAACTCAGGGCAACATTTATGGTCTTAGAATTCTCTTGTAATGTGGCTTGATCACTTATCATTTCTAAAGAACATAACCTGTATAATCAAGACAGCAATACTGCTGGTTTTCATGACTATAAAATGGTTCATTTTGAACTCCAGAGCTCAGACAAAGTAGCCTGGCATTTAATGCTTTGCTGCATAGCAGCCAAGTGCAGAAAGAAAGTATTTAGCAGTGGTACCTGTTTGTGCTAATTCAAACTGTCCCAAATCTAGTGTACAATTTACTTTCAACTTAACAAATTAATTTTTAGAAAAAAACAACAACTGTGCACTATCATCTATGATTAATTACATAACCTCATTCATACACTATTTTATTCTGGCATTTTTTCATCTATGCTTTAGAAGACTGGTACACAAGATACACAAGAAAATTAACACAACTGATAAAATATTTAGTCTTTGAAGGCTTTTTTTAACACTAAAGACTATAAAACCCTTAGAAATATGATTTCTTTATAGCACATGCTGTGTCTACTTTTGGAAAACATACTTCCTTCTATTTAAATTTTTTAAAGTAATATCTTTAAACTAGATGATAGATGATGTAGAAGAGTAATTATATTCACAGCACAAATTCCATTACAGTTAGTCTTAATAGTTTTCTTCAGTATTTTGGAGATGCATACAAATTGATTTTTTTTTAAAGATGAGATATGCAATACAGTACAATGAATTATTTATATGATACTTTACCTGCATGTCTTTCTCCACATATTTGAGTTGGCTAAATATACACAAGAAATTGATAGTCATCCTGGTTCTGAAACTTCTGTCTAATAACAAGTATAACAGAAGATTACAAGATACCAGGCAGAGGAACAAGAACACTTAGGTGCTTTGAAGAATTTATTATTTTATACATTATAGACAACCAACCAGGAGAAACTTGTAAAGCAATGCCCTTGAAACAGAAAGAGTTTAAAATAAAATCAGTAAGGAATCAAGTTCTAGTACTGAGTTTCTGATGTAAGCATATAATGCTTCATTAAGGACTCAAAAGAAGAGAAGCATGAGCTACTAAAAAGGAAATGTCTAACTCAGCATGAAAGATTACCTCCTTAGTGACCAGCTGACTTGTATTTTAATGTGTATGAGATGCTAACCCTCAAAATTTTACCTGACTTATCTAAAGCTACTAAATGTTGTTTATGCCATTTCCTCCTTGATCTATGTTCAGCAGTTTTTTCTACTGTTTTATATTCAAAGCATTTGAACTGAAGAAATCTAGGCTCAGAAGAATTATTTTCAAATTTATTTCCTCATTAAGCAAAATGTTACCTTAACATCAAACTGAAGACAAAAAAAGGCACACACACCATAAAACAATCTTCAAAAAGTATTAAATGTTCGTTAGTATCATTCCTAAGGATATCATGCATTTATGCTTAGGCACAGAAAAGAAACCCAAACAAGTCATATTTACCTGAGAGCTGAATTTCTGAGAAATTCAGAAGCTGGAGTCACTGGGAAATATCAAGCAATTGTTGTGTCCTTTTCAAAACAGGAACTGAAGCCCATTAGCACAACCCAAATACTACTCTTTGTAAAATATGAAGAGGTGGCTGAAGTACAGACTTTGTGCTACTGTTTTAGGGGAATGAAAAGACAAAAAATGAGACAACACAAATATTTTCATCCAGAAAAGATTAAACTTGGTTCAGATCTGAACTGCTTTTTCACTGCACCCCATTGCTATCCTCAAGAACGCTACAGACTTACTTGAGCATCATGACAAAGCCATATTATCAGCACAAAAACCTGAGAGTTGTGTTGCCAACTGAAACAGACACAACACTGTAAACAAACAAATGAAAGGCCCACATCTCCTTTGTACAGCTTTTCTTCCTGACCACCATGCCTATCCAGCACCTACACAAACAATGCAGCATGAACTTATACCCAAAGTTATGTTTCATTCAGATTTCTGCAGTTCTTATAATTCCTGCTAATAGCCTGATAAGCCAACCAAGGACTTCAACCAAAAGTCTGTTTCAGAATGTAATGGAATGACGTCTTTAGTGGCACAACAGGGAAAAATCAGAGTATCTTAAAACATTTCTCCTCTTAGCCATACTCTGGCTTTTGACACCCATTCTACTAAACAGCTACATATTTAGACACCATTTGTCTTCTCTAATAATGAAACACAACAGTTCCTTTAAAAGAGCTTTAATGCATAAAAATTTATAAAAGTTTTGTTACCTACATATCTTCTCTGTATTTTGGTGTAGCACATGATTTCCATCAGTTCTCAAACTGCTCTAGAACATTCAAATTTATGCCTTTGGGTGGTATGGTAGTTCTTTTTTCCTCCAGTGTATTAAAATCATTCAACTGATACAGTTTAGGCTCGATACAAATCAAGTTATTCTCGTACATGAATGATGCAAGCTTTCATTTCTAACATCATTAAATGATTGTTTATTCTACTTCTAACTCCTAATGAGTTCAAAATGTGAGGTGTTTTGCCTTTCCTAGTAGTTGAAAATACCACTCTTATCTTAGAAAATAATTCTAGTATACAGACTTGTATGTCTGGATTTCCAGAGAATGGAATTATTGGTCAAGGATTAAGACAGTCAGTATCTCTACACATAACAGACATTCTCCATATGACATGTATCTAAAAGCATAAAAAGTAGATCAGATACTTAAGTGATTATGAAATTCTAGTTTTCTAACTTTCTCACTTCTTGAAAAAATAACATAGTAATCTTAAATCTGTATGCCTTTGTTATCCACCACTGGATAGCTGCTTCTTATAATGGGGATAGATGTTCCTTCAGCACCAAGTCTGGTATCAGCCTTTCCTGCTGTCATCCACATCATCACATGAGCCTGCTTGATCTGCTGAACCAGTCCATCTATTCTCTGACAGCAGAGTTCCACTCAGAAGAGAAGCAGGTATGATCAATGTGCTTACAAGTAAATTCAATCTGAGTTCTGCTAGAAACATAGTAAGTTTATTTAGAGTATTTGTTGCAGTCCTTTTTGGATACCTAACATAACTCAACTATTAAGAGTATTACAGAAGATTTAAAATAAGTCATGTGTGTACTTAGAACCATTACTAAACCCTGAAACGTGTCAGACAGCAGGCACACACAGCCTGCTGACAGATAAACTCTAGCCAATCTTGCTCCCCAGAAGTTTAAAAAGTTACCACCTCCAGCAGTCCATTCCATTCCTCAGCTAAAGGTTCCCGTCCCTCTCTCTCCCTTCCTGGAAATCAACAGGAAGGAATGTGTATTGGTACACTCCTCAGTTCAAAATCTGGCAACTTACACTGTTGATAAGGTAAAACTAACCTATGGGACTCTACACTGAAAAAAACACTCACACCCACCCCCTACAACCCATTCTGCGGCAGGGCAAATGTCCCCCTGGAAAAAGTCATAGCAAACTGTGAGGGGAGAGGAAAGTCAAAACACACGAACTTGCTGCCTCTTTGTAAGGACACTAAAGGCATAATTTTTGATGGCCTTATGTACTGATACAGCTCTATCAGTGAAACTTGGGAAGAGTCTTCTCATTTTGCACCTCTTTCCCTTTGTATAGTTCCTTCCTTGGGTCCCAATGATTCCTTTCATTGCCAACTATGTCTCCAGAACACAGATTCCCTCTCTGGCAACCAACTCGCATGGTACTCTTCCTTAGGACTGTGGTACCACAGGAGCTATGGTTTTGGTATTCCAACTAGCTTGACAAACTAACTTTGCTATTTTTCTAGTAGGAAGTGCAACCACCTTAGTAATCTAAATTCATATAACTGACCCCGGTATTTTTGCAGGTTTTTATAGTTAATCTTTTCCTTAATGAACTGCAAAAATGTCACAGGTTCTCATTAAATAGATGTCTCTAAATAAAAACAATACTTGAACTGTGAATCTTTTGTCATTGAGTTCCTTTCAAAATTGTTAATTTTATTCTACATTATAGGTTGTCTTTAAATTTTTCTTTAAATGTTTAACTTAATTTTTTTCTTCAAGAAATATTTTTTGTTTCTAAAAACAGTGAAATCATCTGTTTACTTTTATTCCCCCTTTCTTCAAACTTTTTCAGGTTTACATCTTGACTAAGTTAAAGTGGTTTAATTTTTCTTTTTTCTGTGTAAAGCATATTTTGGTGCCTAAGAATGTTGCTAATAAAAGGACATTACACAGTCAATAGTAGGGATGAGAGTTAAAAGTTTATTCTGCAAGCTTATGTCACTATATACTGACTCCCATGGCTAGTGGTCACAACAGAAAGGTTTTTTCCATCCACTAAAATTGGTATCAGCTAACTGATATCAATATGACAGAGCTAGTAAAACATCTTTTTTTTCAAGCTGAGGCATGACAAATCTCTGCTTGATGCTTTTACAAGAGACATAAAAATACCTTGTGATGAAGCCTTGCAACTGGCTGAGTGAAGGAGGCAAAACCAGGGTGAGGCAGATCAGTAGCACCCAGGCTTCTTGCCCAGAATGCAAAGCACAATGAAGAGAGAAAGGTTACGCTGAATCAGTAATGTATGAATGACTTTATCTAATATGGCTTTATATGCCATGGAATGGGAAAACTTCACAGAAGCCAAAAGTTAACTGTGTTAGGCTCCAAAACATACTGACTTCGGAACCAATATTTGGTTCTCTCTGTGATGCAGCTTTTATTTTGCCGTGTATTATGCCACTAAATGAGACAATCTTGTAAAGTAGCAACATTCTGAAATCAGAAATTAAAAATTCCCCGAGATTTTCTTGCTGCAGGACTCAAAATAATACTACAAAGACAAGTGAAAATTTCTTCTTGCTTATCTTCTTATTCTGCACACTGATCCAAAGCTAAAAAATGGAGGTGAGAAGAATATTAGAATCAAACCCCCTCCAATGCAGTCCAAAAAGCCTCTTCTCTTAGTCACAGCCTTTCCACACCAGCTGTAAAATGAGCCATCCAGAAGAGGTGCTAACTGAAAGGGGACTGTTGCAAGAGACAGCTGATCGTGGCCACATATATTTTAATCTTAATCTTCCTACCCAGAGCTGCCTAAGAGGCTATGTTGCTACTGTCTCTTAAAGACTTAACATTTCAACAATTAATGAAAGACAAATTCAATAAAGTATTTAGACATTTATGGTAAAATCGGGAAGGATATACATGTCCCTTGATCAAGAAAAAGGAATCTATACAGTCCTCATCTAACTCTCTAGGTGCCAAAGATGCTACAGGCACCCAAACTTTCAGTTGTAAAATTAGCCAGAAACTTAAGCCCCAAGAAGGCCAAAGGTGCTGGGCTGAAGTTAACACCTCCCTTCTCTCGAAATTCACAAACCATACACCCCAAACTGTCAGCCACCCCAAAGCTTCCATGTGTACCATATTAGAACCAGTGTGACTTCAGTGGGAAAACAAAGAACTAATGGCAATCTCTGTTGATGGTCAGTGTGAACACTTGCTATTTTGTTTACAGATAATGAAAGGAATCACTCTGTAACTTGAACATCAGAGCAGAAACATGTCAACCAAAGAAAGCAAGCTACACTCTCTCAAAAGACTACTAATCATCAGCTGATGACAAGGATCAATCCTGTTGAAGTGCCCGCACTATAAAAAAAGAACACATGTTTAATAGATCAAAGAGTGCATAAAAACTCCATTTCAAAGTCAGATAATTTTAGGGTAAGGACCAGAGAAGGAGGGCAAATTCTGCATTTCAGATCTGCTGCCAGTCCTATCTCTGCATTTTGTTCGATGAGTTTGTAACAAAAAATATTGCATTTCTTGAAGTAATAGCCAGCCTGAATGCTGACGTACCTTGTGCTCTGCTGGTCTGGGCTTAAGGACGCTGCTTGGGTGTAATGAATACCATTCCACTGCATCTTGGAAATGGTCTCCCAAACTTTTCTGCCTCCCCAAGATCCTATAAATTTGTTTCCATAATTATAGTATTTGCTCAATTAACTGTAACACAACGTATTTACCTGACAGCAACTGTTGACATTAATATTATGTAACTATTTTTCACAAAATACCTGATTTTGTATCTTTCCATCTAGAACTTACAAGCAAACAGCTATTGTGAATAATTATCTCCCCTTCTTCTTTCACAACTGCCTTGTTTCAATTTTTTTTTCCTATTTGGATTTTGCAAGATTCCAGTCATTAAAAAGCTATAGGTTTCTTTATTCTCATACAGTAATAGATCAATCCTTGAATAAACTACACCATCTGTCTTCCCCTGCACACTGTGTTTTTAAGTGACATTTATTTAAGGTTTCTACTAAAATAAATCCAAACCTCCACAAGCAATAGCCATATTTATTCATTGCCTTAAAAACACATGAATTTGGCTAAGGTTTTTGATTTTGGTCTTTTGTGGGTACCTAACTATTGCTTTGGAAATTTCACTACTTTTTTCCTGTAAATTCTGCCCAAAAGCCATTTTTGTATTAAACAGTTGTTTAATATGAAAAACTAAATAGCAACTATATGAACTAAACACAAGAACAAAGGCAATTTAGCCTTTTGTTGGTAGATATAAGAAAAAAAATAGTGTTCAGATTTAAACTATCTTTCTAAAAGCAGCAGACATTTTATAACTTCCAAAATGACTGGGTTTACAATAAGAGCTTCCTTAATGCTTCTAAGTCTTCAAATATTTTGGGGAAAAGTACCCACTTTTCAGTAAGAGGAATCCCAGATTTTGGTAACAACAAGTTCCACACCATAACTCACCACAATAATTAATATTTTGAGTAGCATAAAATAATAACAAGCCAACAAAAACCTTTACAAAGGAAACTCTCTGTGCTGCTGAAACTCTTACAAAATATCAGCAAGGTCAAGAATTACGAAATGCAAACAAGAAAAGAGCCTACCCTCTTTGGGGCCTGAGACTGATTTCCATGTGGCAAATGCAGCCACACAGAAACAAACTGCATAGTGGAACCCAGGATCCCCAAAGCAAGGAATGTCTCCATAGGTACCTTCACCTTCTACAGGCTAAACAGGCATGTGCTCTAGGTACTCAGTCTGGGGGGAAACAAGAAGTCTCAGTATGATCCTTTTCCTTTTCCATTTCCTACCTTTATCTGCAAAGATTTTTCTTCCCCGATTCATGGCCCTGACTCTCAGCTACAGGGAGGAAAAGAAACAGCACCATCATAACGGAACATAGGTATTTCAGAATGGCCTGACAGTCCCCACCTATCCTTTAGTTCTCCCTATTCTTTCAGTCACCATGGGGCCTCCCACCCTTTTAGAGCTCCTGTTCCCACTCCCAGTATTTGCAGCACTGGACCCTTAGGGCTGCGAAGAGGAAATAAAATATAATTGAATCACTGCTGACACCTCCTGGCAGCCCCGAGAAATCCCCGTTAATTGGGCCTCGTATAGTTAATACAGAGGAATGTAGGAGTCGGGAACACAAAAAAAAAGTCAACCCCAAACCATTCCAAAAGCTCTCACTCGCCTTGGTTCTCATATTCAAAATGCTGCAGGTCCAGAAAGCAGGAACGGGCATCAAAAAGGGCCCCCGGGAGGAGTTAGGAACCACATTGCTACATAAACTGATCTTTGCTGGTACCAATTTGAATTGAAATTTCAGCCAAATGGGTGGAGTAAGGTGAAAGGCTGCCTCGCCCTGCAAACGGTGTGAGATCCTCACGCCATCTGAAAAAGGATTCCAGGGACAAGCCCAGCTACTAAAGGAAGCTTCTAGGCAAGAAGATTGACATACTGAGCATGTACCTAACAAAAGAGGGAATGACTACGAACATCCTATAGGAAACAAGGCAGGAAACGGCAAATCAGAGTATCGGTGAAAGCAAGATACAGACATCAAGTCAAAATACAAGCCTTCTCCTAAAACTTATTCACGTTTTACTGTACAAGTGCAAAATCCCAGAAGTGCGACACAAGCCAGCTGGCCGGTCAGAAGGGGTGCCCGGAGGCAGAGCGTGGGGCAGGCGGGCAGTGAGTGCACCCACAGCGCCGGCCCCAGGGCA
>VYZT01025109.1:54833-73466 GCA_013400735.1 Pomatostomus ruficeps
GGCCAATGGGGGAGCCCCACGACGGCGCGGCCGGGCGGGAGCCGGGGCGGCGCGCTGAGGGACCGGCCCGGCCGCCTCGCACCCAGCGCTCCCGGCAGCGCTGCGGCGGCTCACGGCGGAGTCCCAGCTGCTGCCGACAGTTTGTGTGGCAGGGATCTACAGGAACGTGCGGTTTAACGTATGACCATTTATCTCATCGTAGTACCTCTTTTTGCTAATTAGTACTCTCTTGGGTTTCTCCATTGATAACCTAGCATCCTTTCTTTTCTAGCAGAGGGATTGGGATGCCTTCTCTGCGAAATGCACCGGGTGTAGGACACGTAATACCACATCAAAACGTGTTGCCTACAGATAAGATGTACTAATGCAAACTTGTGCTGGGAGACATTTTTTTCCCAGTTTTGGTGTTGGTTTCGGGTGGGGTTTTTTTTTGTCTGAAAGGAAACTTAGACGCAGAAATCTTCCATCAAGTTAAGTGTGTGCGACGTGGAGAGCAGTAGTTTCACAAGCATTTGAGCAGTTGTTACAGCCACCAAAGAGTGGAGGTCCTTGCTCCCGTTTTTGCCACATGGTTCTTTCCCAGAGGTCCACAGGGGAATCTGACTTATAGGACACTTTACTGAGCTGCGTTAACTCAGCTCGTGTTTTTTTCTTTGGTTGGTTTTGGCCCAGATTAGTGAGCTAAAGCAGCCCATTTTTGGAAATGGTTAGTCCCAGGTTGGATGGAGCTCTGCACAACTTGGTCTAGTGAAAGGTGTTCCTGTCCATGCCAGGGAGGTTAGAAATTGATGATCTTTAAGATCCCTTCCAACCCAGGCCATTCTGTGATTTGGTGATGATTCTGTGGAGCTTTGGAACCATCCCAAGATAAGTAGCACCAGTGGATGCCTGATAGCAGGACTTGAAAGGAGAGATGAATGCAAATAAAGGGACTGACATCACCTTTCAGACTGGTTTAATACCACAGGAAAAAAAAGCCCCATATTTATGCTACACTGAGGATTGCAACAGTATAAAATTAGCATAAAAGCATGTTTTTGAGTGTTATGGTGAGCTCAGCATATATGAGACTGCATACTAATGCCTAACTTGGGTGAAATGTGTATTGCCAGTCCCTTCTGTGATACACAGAGCTGGTATTACTGGGAGATGTTACACCTAAGCTGCTTCTCTTCAGTGTCTGAGAAGTTCTGGAGACCCCAAGCTTATAGGCCTGCTGCTCCATCAGACTGACAGTGGTTAAGAGGTGAAGTCAAGTGCTTGATAAGGCTTACCACTTTTAAAGACACTGCTTTTTGCAAAGGAAAGGAATTCATGCCAAGGCTTAAATTGGGAAGATTTGGTGGTGTTTTTCTTAACTACTGTCTTCAAAAGTGTTTTCTTCACTTGTAAACTTCTTTTTTTCTTTGAGATTACTGAACTTGGTTTTAATGAAATGATGTTTTAATTGACTAATTTTCCATCTGGAATAAATATAACTGTGAAGTTCATAATTCATAAAATATTTGTTCCATGAGGAGTTAAGTTTGATATCTGATTGCCAAGCTAATTGCTTATGGTATTCCTCTTTGTAGGTGGTAAGTTGGGTAAATTGATAAGCTTTATGAATACATATGGAAATATCTACTGTGTGTCTGTTGTTTTCCAGTTATTCTTTCTATTGTGGTTTAGCGTGTCAATGTGTGTTCCAAATGTAGGTTTATAATAAAGCCTTCCAAAATGATACAATTTTCCATAATGCAGTTACTTAAATTTTCTTCATGCTGTTACTTAAATATGTTACAGGAATAAATCTTGAAACTTGTGTGAACTATGCACGTAAACTCGGTTTAATTGGAATGGTTGGAGTGTCTTGGATAAGACTGAGCACGAGAGGCTTTTTTTTTTCAAGGACAGTGTAGAAATAATATTGAAAATGGTTGCCAGCAGGCTGCTATGCTGATGGTCTTTCAATCAGATTTACATATTTGGGGATGCTAAAACATATTTTACTAGAATGAAATGTATTCCAGCTTAGATACAGATTTTTGTTAACAGCAAAAAGTCAATAGGCTGCTTGTATCTCTTAGACCTCTGTGGGCAAGGTGGTCTAAGGGTGGCAAGGCCTGACGTTCAAAACCGGGACACCATAATTTCTGGAAGGCAGGTGTTAGTTTGTAGTGTTGGTTATATTTTAGCCAAAGTATTTAAAACAAAATACAGAAAATGGATGAGGGAAATATCTAATAAGACTCATAATTCATGTAGTGTGTAAGAGACAAATAATGAGAAAGTATAATCTTGTGTTGTGTTTTGTTTTGTCTTAGAAAAAATGTAGAAGATTTCACTGGACCTAGAGAAAGAAGTGATCTGGGATTCGTCACATTTGACATTACTGCAGATATCCTTAATGGAAAAAGTGGTTTGCAAACTTTTTGGAATAAGAACACTTTGATGTCTATTTTTGTTACCTTATAATCTTCAAATAATCAGGACTTGGGGAAAACTAGAAATTTGTCTTAAAATAAAAATTTAAAGCAGCTAAAAATAGTATTTTGCATAGCTGTGGCAGTGAAATAGAACTTAAACAAGCTGTTGGGTCTCCAGTAGGTGACAAGTTGTTTTCTCTTTTTAATGCCTGTTTTTAAAATCAGGCTCTATTTTGAAGTGCAATGTATCTAATAATGGGGAGTATAGTTTAACATCTAGACATTATTACTTCTAAGTGAAGTTTGTATCCATGGTTTGAGGAGTGAATGAATAGTAGGGTTTATATGGCATATTGTGTTGAATGTCATACCTAATCTAGAAACTGCACCTTTCAAACTCATATTTTTATGAGGCTTTCAAAGTTCTGACCATATAACAGTTGCATAGAAGTACCTGTCTTCTAAAAATAAAAAAGACATTGTAATCCTATATTTGCTTAGATGTTAAATACTCTAGTATTGCATAGTATGAAATTCATTGGGAAGCATATGATTTACAAAAAAAATTATCACATTATTTTTTGGCCTCTCAATTGCTGTTGCAGTTTTGCAGTTTTTCTTTTGTATTTCTTTGCTTCCCTGTTAGTCTGGATTTAGGCTCTTGAAAGGGTTTTTCTGCAGAAGTCAGTACCAAATAATAGATGGTATGTTCAGGTGATTACACTAAACCTTGTTTTGCAGCTGGTCTGAGAATCCTGGGATTTTTCTGTCTGCTGGGTTTTGTCACTGTTAGGCAAGACACTGATTGCCTCTGTGTTTCGGTTTCCCATGTTGTGTGAGCAGACCACACAAAATATAACTCTTGATACAAACGCTGGATAAACAGGCTAATCAGATTTTTGCAGGTCTGTCTGCACAGGAGTAAGGATTTTTTTTTTATCAACTGGAAGCAGGAGAGGTAAGCTCCTAAGTCCGGGTTTTACCTCTGAAATGCTTATACATATTAAAATTAGAGACTGAAATTCTAAAGTAAATGCCTAGATTTTTACACATTGTATATAGAGGGAAGCAGAGCAAGACAGGACAGGACCTCTAAAAGAAATGTGGGCATAAAGATTCCATGTTTTAATGACTTCTACTAGTAACAGTCTTTTTTTTTTTTTAAAGACTGTGACTAAATCTCTCATGCCAGGCATAAATACAGCTTGCAATATTTAGAGCTGGAAAATGCAGCTGTCTCTTAGGGTTTCTTGTTCAAAATTTGTAAAGAGAGACAGGCACATGGACTGTCTTAACTACCAGAAACAAGTTGTTAGTCCTGAGAGAAGTTAAGTAAAATGGCAGATAGAAAAAGGAACTAGACACAGGAAAGGGAAGAATACAATTTTCACAAACTCCTTCAAACTTACTTAATTCGTTGCTAACTTTTGCAAGTGGTAAGAAAACCTGCCAAGGAGAGCTTCAAAATCTTGTTTGATATTTTGAGCCAGATGACAAAAAATGTTCAAGTAAAATATCTCTACCTATTCTTGCAGTGACAGCAGTTAAATATTCTTTCCTGTTTTGCCCTTTGAATTAGTACTTTAAAAACATGTTTGTCTTGGGTTAAGTGGAAGAAGATAAAACAGATTTTGAGGCTGGTTAGGAACCTATTTATTCTTTGAGATAATGGCAAATAGAATGCAAAAGAGGACTAGGAAATAAAAGATTACAGCTAATCTTTATTGTGAATTAAAAAGTCTTTTCCTTAGCAATCACACATTATTGCTAAATAAACGGACAACTATTTAGAATCCCAGCATTATTATACTGTCTCAAATGGCAGTCAGCAGTTCTTTACTGTTGACCAAAAATCTGAGCAGAGTTTTGCTCAAGTCTAATGAGCTTTCTTTGTTGTCAGTAGGGAATAGAATTTGCTGATTTCTGGTGTACCTTCCAATACAAAATGCTTACCATATTCTAGCTTCTCTAACGTGGGTATTAAAGGCTCTTTGAATTCCCTACACTCCACCAATTTTGTATTTATATATTGTTTAACGTTATTGTATTTTGATCCACAGTTGGATACAAGGACTCTCTGCTAGTATAAAAAATTTCCTTGAGGATATTTATGGAAGAATTCTGTTGTGCCTTTTATGTTTAAGGTTTTATAATAGGTTGTCTAGCAAAGGATTCTGGTTACTAGCTTGCAGTGTCAAATATAGAACTCTTAAATCATTGGAGAAGAAATAGCTGCTAGATTTCATAAATAGTAAAAAGAAAAACCCACCTAAAAACCTGTCATTTTAATATGATTAAAACATGTTCAAACTGCTGGAAGTGCTCTGATGTATTAATAAGATGAGGCATGTTGAGAAGTAAGAACTCACTGTAATGATTATAGACTACTTAGATCTAGTAAAAATAAAACAAGGTTATGTAAGTACAATATGGTATTTCTCTTAACTTGCATACATCTGCAGAGTATATTTGACTGGAATGTTAAACAATTGTTTCTATATTTGTCTGCAGAATATTCAACGAAAAACAATGTAAGTATTAAAAAGAAGTTTGAAACAATTACCCATTTTAGTACTGCTGCTATTTTTAAACATTCTGTAGTTCTGCTGAGAAGAGTTAAGGCCACCAGCATTTCCTACCAGCCTGAGCTGTTTTTGCTGGCCTTCATGATTGTTTTCTTGACAGTTTAACTGCAGGCTGGGAAGTTCACCTTCATGGCACTTAACTTGATACATGCCCAGTAGAACGGGAGAAGAACAGCGCATGCCTTGTGTTGCAGTATATTTGTAATAACATACTGTAAATGAGTTTTTTCACTTCTTGCCATTTTACTTTTTTCTAACTTTCTGCAGTTGACTGCTGTTAGAAACAAGAGAGTGGCTTCTGGGCTAGCCTGATGTGATGTGTCTTTTGTTCATAGGTCACAGAAGTGGTTGCAACTAGCAGTTACTGTAGCCCCATCATTCATTTACATTACCTTGTCATACTGCTCAAAATAATTGGCCTTACTCCTTTAAATTGGTTGCTACTGATGCTTCCCTTTGGATAGCTGAACACCCTTTTTACTGATCTGATAGAAGCTATGTGGAACTGCCTTTAAAAATTGCTTTAATGAAACACCATGCTGCCATGGTTCCACTGAATTCTAGTTAAAGCTGCTGTGATCGCTTTGCAAGGATATAGTGGAAGTTTGAGGGTTTTCTTAACTTGCTGTACAAAGCTCTCCTTGGTTTATTTTGAAGTACCTTAGTTATATTAAACCAGATGGTGGATGTTGTGTTTGTACTAGAATGGTTTTTAAGGTTTCTGAGATTTTATTGTGTGGTTTCATATTTTAAATTTTTTTTCCACTTAAAGTAGGAGAAGTATTTTCCTAAATTGTTCCATAAAGTACTAAACAAGACTGTTTAGCATCTACTTGAAAGAACAGTATAAAGTTTTGGTAACACAGGAACTTAGGATCTCACTTTTTCAATTGTTCATAATTTTTTTGCAGTTATGCTTGCAAGTCAAGTAGAGATTTCCATTAAAGTTGGAAAAACGTTAAACACATAAGCAGAGTCATGATAACTCAATTTAAGTCCTTTATTTGAAACAAAGTCTAAATACTGCTTTTAAAGTGACTTACCTTTGCAATTCAGAAGGAAACCCCATTATGCTTTGTAATTCTTCTAAAGAATATGATTTTTTTAAAATGGCTTTCTTGTGTTTTAAAATGTTTCTTGTTTCCATTTATTCTGTGCCACACTTCACTGTGTAGTAGTACTACGTTACATTGCTGTGAAGGATTATTTTGTTAAATTAGTTACGGATTGCAAGCATGTACTTCAGGGGTTTTAGGTGAACAGTGCAATGAAAGTCCACTGTCTGAATGTGATTGGTAAGGTACCTTGCTCACTTAACTACAATTGTGTTTTTAGGCCCTAAATCAGGTGGTGCTTTGGGACAAGATCATGCTGAGAGGAGATAATCCAAGGCTGTCCTTAAAAGACATGAAGTCAAAGTACTTCTTCTTTGATGATGGAAATGGTCTCAAGTAAGTAAATATTTGGTTTATTACTGTTATTCACGTTATCTTGATTTACTTGCATACTTTGCATTTAGTATGTGTGTTCATTGGTGTGGTAAGATACCTGTATTCTGTCTGATACTTTGTCATCTCTGTTGCATATTTGTAGTTTGATTGTTAGAAGATGGCTGTGAGATACAAAATATCCTACGTATTTTGTAGACTAGAAGATGCAGTGCTATTATGAGCAACAGGCTTCTGGGTTTCTGCCTTCAGTCTGTGTAGAATTGGTTCTGTGATGCACTCAACTCCAAAGGATTTGAGTAAAAAAAAAGTAGGCAGTAACTACATAAAAGCTTATTGTTTCTTGGCCCAGAAAACAATCTGTATCCTAATGTGTTTAATATTAGTAACTGTTAATTAAATTGGTTAACTTGAGTATTTGTGCTGATAGTCTTTGTTGCTTTTGCAGGGGAAACAGGAATATCACCTTGACTCTCTCCTGGAATGTTGTACCAAATGCTGGCATTCTACCTCTTGTAACAGGATCAGGACATGTGTCTGTACCTTTCCCAGATACCTATGAAACAACAAAAAGTTATTAAATTATAATACTGAATCATAAGCAAAATATTTTTATACTTGTATATTGTGGATACATTTTATTGCGGTTTCTTCTTGCATCCCATGCAGCTTTTCACTGAAAGGAACTTAATTTCCTCAGGCTAGTAACATAGGAAAAGGAAATGAAAGTTCAGGGGTTTTTTTTAAATAGAACATTAAAGCTGAAACTTAAGGGAAAGGTAAATTGCAGAGTAGAGTTTTGAGGGGGGAAAACTGAGGATTTTTTTTTTTCCTGGCCATCTGAGTATAGATCTCCTTTACTTTTAAATAAATATTTTTAAACCAGAAGATAGTCTTCCTGTGTTTGGGCTTTTTAAGTACTGTGATAGTTACTTAATATGTGTAGAATTCAAATACACCTTCTGGAGTTGGTTTCTGGGAGTGCCTGAAGGAAATGGCTTCTCCATTTTAGGGCATTTTTTTAAATCCATGTGCAGTATGTTACAGTAGGATGAGCTTGGTCCTTACTAGGACTGCCAGCAGCTACTTGGAAAACTGATAGTTCAGTCAGCCTCGGATCTTGTTCTGAGTGCCACTGATGTAGCCCACATCCAGTTCTGTATTATAAATCATTTTAATAACTGCTTACAATGCAGCAAAAGGGAAGAATAAAAAGAAATCTATTCAGTATGAGTCTTAAGACTTTAAGCATAAGACATAAGCCCAAGTCAGTAAGAAAAGTAAAAGCTTTTGGTAAAGAAAGGCTTTCTAAAAAGGAATCTCTGGGTTTTTATTGGGATATTGCTTATCAAGAAGAATGAGTGTGCTTTGTTCCAGAAGGGGCTGAGACAACTAATATTAGAGGGGAGCTTCCATAGCAAGGAATGGGATAGATATTGCCCTAAACAGTCTGAGATACCACAGGAAAATCATTGGTTTTGGAAAGGTTAAGATGGAGTGTCAGTGAGTCCATCTGCAAGTCTTGCTGAGCTGCATCAGCTGGGAAAGGTAGCAAGCAGCGTGCAGCAGTTTCAGTCAGCACCTCTGCTGAAAAAGTGGCCTCTCTGTGGCTGCACAACCCTGTGTGTGCTCCTTCCCTGAGGTGCAGCTGTGGGCACTTGTCGAAGGTGGGAGGATGGAAGGAGTGGGATATCAGGATCGCCTGTTGGCAATGACCAAGGTTTGCAGTGGCTGACTGGTGCATTTAGGTCATTGTGGATCCAGGAGAAGGAGCACACAAATACCAGCACCTTCCTGGCACAGTCCCTAATGTACACGTGTATCCTCAAACAAAACATGATAAGGTGATTCATTGCCAGATAGGAAATGTTCTGAATGTACTGGGGACTTGAAAAAAGAGGAAACTAAAACTCAGGGTTTTAGTACTGTAAATCAGAAGAAAAGTAATAGGAAAAATTATGAGAACTGCAGTGCGACAAACCTTGCAAAAAAAGACATGCAAAAGATTGGAGCAGAGTGTCCCCTTTTGTTTTGAGTTCAACCAAGAGCTGATGGATTTTGAGGGAACTAACTTGCTTTTAAAAAAGGGATCTTTAATATTTGTGAATTATCCCTAGGTGAGTATTTAGTACATTCTTCATGTTGGTGTATTAATCAAAAAGGTCTTGAAAAAAATTCCCAAAAAGTGCTTTGTCTTTACAAACAAAATTTTTTTCACATGAATATTTTAGGACAATTTTTCATTTGTATCCAGCATATTTGCATGAATTTTAGTTCTCTGAACTTGGGCTATTTTCCATAGAATAGCATAATCACCACACTGAAACATACTATTTTTGCTGTGCTTTGATATCACATATATATATGGCTCTAAAACTGTTACAGAGAACTTAAAACTGTCATACAGAAGGAAAACAAAGTATTTTTAGAGATAATTGGGCAAAGTTGTGGATTTGTTTCGGTAATTGCCAAATAAGTGGTTGGTTTATTCATAAATTATACTCTTGAATTGTTTACTGAGGCATTTCTTGTGGCTTGACATTCAACCACTTCCCTGCATTCCTTTGACAGTACTCTTCCAATAAATATAATGGCTGCCTATTAAAGAGAAGCTTTTACTACAAAGACAAGGATCTACTGTCAAAAAACATGAGGGAGAAACTACTTTCTTTCCTCCAAAATGGTGTATTCCTCCCAGCAGACAGTAGCAGAATTTCAGGACACTGAAACTGTAGTGTTCAAATGTGATGTTTCATGCTTTGCTAGCCTTTCCCTGTGAAGTTATGTTTGAGGTAAGCATTTTAGAGAGATGAAGAAGAAACCATCATGGAGTTCAAGTTCTCAGAGAGAATAACTTGTTTTTATCCTGAGGAAAAGGCCAGCATAGATGAGCACTTGATGCTGTAATAGCTTGGGTTTTGCTCCTGAGCCACTAAGTGAGACAGGATATTGGTTCAGGGTTTAAGGAGACAAATTCCTTAACTGATATCTATAAAAAAGTAAAAAGCCTTTCAAAAAGGAAAATGGCTACTGTATTTTGTTGTGACAATTCTCAAACCATTTATAAAAAGAATGTGGTTTTATGGAAACTAAAGGCATTTACTTCCTCTTGTCTTGCCCATCTCATGAAAATAAGTACTGGTATTGCTGGCAGCTGATTGTTCTCTTAGCTGTGTTGCTAACTAAATACTGCTGGTTTATGTAGTGATGTGTACAAATGGGGTATTCCCTGGCAGGTGATTTACTTAATGGGAAGAGGGTGAACTGAAAGCACTTAAGATACATTTCAGATAGTAATTTTTCAGTAAGATTCTGGAGACAGGAGTTCTCGTGTAAGGAGTGAAAAATGGACATTTTTTAAGCGGCCTGGGTTTCCATTTGCCGTCAAAAGCATGCAGCACTACACTGACAGTCCTGTGCAGGAAGGGCAAAATAGCTTTGAGAAATCTGTATTTAGAGCTCTGCGCCCTGAGCGTGTGGTCTTGTGGCTTGGCACTACAGATAATGAAAATAGAAAGACATTGAGAAAATAAATTACTTTATTAGTTGTTGATTCTTTTAATATGTTTCTTCTGAACAATGAAATTAAAGCTAGCTAATACATTGCTTACTAGCAAGATTTAAATAGAGTTCCTGCGTTATTTTTGGATTCCAAATGTTGAAAATGTTCTTCTGAAAATTGCTTCAAGATGATAGGTTTTGCAGAACAGTTCTGCAAAATGAAAGCTATTTAGGCTGAAAATTCAGGTACTGGAGAAGCAATCTTACTCCAAATTGGTGTCAAAAACTACGGACAAAATAACTTTGTCAGACTTTTAGAGAAGTTTTTCTGGTTTATTCGCCTGCTTTATTTTGGAATATTTTTTTTTTTCATTAAAGCAGTTAAAAATTTTTAAAACATTTTAAACTGTTCATTCAAGCAAACAAGCCACCAGGCATATATTGTTTAGCCTGAAAAGTCCTATTCTATACATATTGGTAAATGCTCATTGCAGTAGTTATATCAGGCATATTATTATTAAACAAAAAAATCTAAAACTTAGTTTGAACAAGCCATATGGTTACTGGATCTTTTTCTGGTGCCATCCACCACTTCCCTTGGTCCATTTTTTCAAATTGGCACCTCATTGACTAGGCACGGGTGAAAACAGAGTATTCAGCAATAAGAATGGTCATAGAACAGTTTGGGTTGGAAAGGAAGCCCTCTAGTCCAACCCCTCTGCAATGAGCAGAGACACCTCCAACAAGATCAGGCTGCTCAGAGCCCCATCCAGCCTGACCTGGAATGTTCCTGGGAATGCGGCATCTAATACCTCTGGGCAACATGTTCAGTGTTTCACCACCCTCATTGTAAAAAACTGCTTCTTTATATCCAGTATAAATCCACCCTTCTTAAGTTTCAAACCATTATGCCTTGTCCTATATCAACAAACCCTGCTACAATGTTAACGCCCATCTTTCTTCAGGGCCCCTTCCAAGTTCTGGAAGGCCTCAATTAGGTATTCCTGGAACCTTCTCTCCTACAGGCTGAACAGCCCAATTCTCTCAGCCATCCCTCTAATCGTCTGCATGGCCAGAATTTTCCTCTCCATCTCTCTCCACCCTCTGCCCTTCCTTTTCTCTCTCCTCCATCTCCTTTTCACTACCCCTCCACCTGTTTACTCCAAACTTCAACACAACTGCTTTTTTCAAACATTTAATGGTCTAATAATGAAATTATAAATCCTTTGTGAATGAACTACGTAGAAAATAAAGTGAAAAAATAAAGCAACTCAGGGTTAATCATGGACAACAAAGTCACCTGGAACTTTCCTCTGCTCCTTAGTAGTGCTCATGTAAATTCTGGCAGAAATAGCTGGCATTCTTTTAAAATGATAAAACTGGCAGAAGTGGATTAGAGATCATACATATTTCCAGTGCTAGAGGACCATGACAGTGAGCAAGCATTTCTGTAATTTGAAGACACGCTTGTATTATACCACTAACTTTGTTAACAGCAGTCATCATGTGTTTTGCAGTTGTAAAGCAATGATTTCCATGTGCTTCACAAGAAAAAATACACAGTTAGTTCCAGAAAGATCCTGGCATTCTTAAGCCATACTGGAAGAAGGGCTTTTACAAGCAGCACTCTTTAAAACAGTACCCTGGGATAACTAGAAATGGCTGTGTGCCATGTGATAAACCCACCCCAGCTGGCTTCACAGGTGGTTGGTAGCCAGAAGGGATAATTGAGAACCATTAATTGGGGGAGTCCTTGGGCAGAGCTAGGTTTTGGATACCACGTGTGAAGTTTTGCTTCTGTGTTGCGGCATGCACAACAGGTACAGTGCTATTCATTCAGTCTGCCTCCTTGTTCAGTGTTCTTGCTCTATCAGGCTTTGTTTTTGTTTTCCAAGAGCGTGCTATGGTCCTGTGCACTCATGCTGAAGGGAATTTGTTGGATTTGATATGCAGATGAGGTTTCAGAGTGTGGTGGTAGAAGCTATGAGCTGGGTATAGAAGATAAGCCAAACACTAATTTCTGAGCTGAAGTGTAAAAATATTTACCTTTAAGAATGGTTGGTATCAGATGTAGTTATGAGAGGCAGACAGAGCTTTTTTGTGTGACATAGTAATTGAAGATTAAGATAAAAATAGCTTAACCATAATTTGGAAGAAACAGTGATGATATTTTCTGTGGCCGCTGAAGTCTTTTTGGGTTTTGTTGTTTGTTGGGGTTTTTGGTTGAGTTTTTTTGTTGTTGTTTTGGTTGGTTGATTTGTTTGTTTTTTACTTTACTTTTATTTCTAAAAGGTAAACTTCTTCCTGTTTTCTTTCTTTCTTTCCCTCTCCTAGTTCTGAAAGAAAGTGGGCAAGGGTTTCTTTCTCTTACATACCCTTCCAGTCCCCATCTCTTATTAAATATTACTTGTTCATTTACTTCTTGCTTTAGGAATTAGTATAGTAAGAAAGAGGGAAGGACACTGGTGCCTGCAGTGTAACTGCACATGTGGCAACAACCAACATTAGCATTCTTCTTTTTAAGGACTGTTTTGGGGGGGGGTTATATTTTCAAATGTTAAGATTCAAAAGTAGAATGTTTTGTACAGTTTAAAGCTGCAATGAAGTAACCTAAAAATTACATATCTTGTCAGATATATTATCTGAGCTCACTGTAAGGGCTGCCTCATTTCACCAGCTTGGATCCACATGAGCAGTGAACTTTGCCTATTTGTCACGTCTCTGTATTTTCAAGTGTCTCTCCTAAAAAGGAGTAGCTCCTTAGGACTTGTTTTTTCAAAGTTAATAAAACTTTTTTTACTTGAGAGGGTATAAGTAGGGTCTTTGACTAGGTGACTGTCATTTTTCCCTGTCCCCCACTTCAATAAGTTATTAATCAGAAATTTGTAAAGCAGATGCTGACATCCTCAGCATGGACAGTAGGCCACTCATTAAAGTGAGATAACTCTGTGTAGGAACCCATCAATATTCATCAAAACCAGTGACTGTCTTCAGATAAGAGATGTCTGGGTTTGTTTTGTTTTTTTTTTTCTGGATACTTAGCATATTAGTAATATCCTAAGTTCACTAGTCATGTCTTTTTTAATGCTGTCCTAATCCCAGGATGCGAATTTTCCCACTACTATGAAATTCCTAATCTTTAGTATTAAAGAAAACAAGTAATGAGGAATTTCATTTGTACATTACATAACAAACTCTTATCCTTTCAGGGAGGATAACAATACAATAAATATGTATGCTATATGTGTGTACCTGTAGTTCAGTGTAATCCTTCAAGAACTGGTCAGTAGCAGGGAACTTCAGCAATTTTTATTTCAGTGCTGCTTATATTCCAGAGGAACCAGCATCAAACACTGAGGCTTGTCTGGCCAGTTCTACAGGGGGCAACACCAATTTAGCACTTTCCCCTGAGGAGCTATAGGAGGTGTAAATGACTTGTTTTTCTGGATCCAAAGTGAAGCTTTTTGATGGCTCTCATTTTAAGTTATCTTCATCTTTTTTTAGCTCTCTTTTATTCTGTATTTCTTGTTTACCTTCTGACAAAGAGAATTGCAGATGTTTTGCATTCTAAAAACTGAGGTACATTTTCCATTAAATTATGGTAATTCTTTTATGCTTTCTTTCTGGTGGTATAGTAGCAAAGTACAGTTTTTTATGTTGCTCAACACCAGGAATGCACATTATGATATAGGGATTCAAGAGAAACTGTATCAGGTTTTAATTATACCTGATTGGTTTTGTTGGTATAGAGGGAAAATGAAAAGCCCAAAATGGATGAAGACAATACCTTTTACTTTACAAAAGAAACTCTTGTCAAACAAAGTTTTGTTTGGAATGAAGGATCAGTTTCTGTGGCTGAAGAAGGAGTTTTTCTCTTTGATATTCATATAGGCTTTGAGCAAAGGTCTGTTGTTAACTTTGGATGTTTTTTCCTCCTTCTAAATTTTGTCAAAAAACCCATTTTTTTTACCACCTCCATATTAAAGAATTCATAAAATATTTTACTTTCCCATTTTCCAGGATGTATTCTTTCCTTCCTATTTTGTGATCCAGCAAGATTATTTTAATTCTCATAAGCTGACCCTTTCATGCACAAATTTAACTTCTGAATTGTATTTTAGCAAGACATCATGTTACAAAGGTACATCATAAAAATCACAGGGGCTTGGATATTGTAAAATTGAGTCCTAATTATTCATACTAAAAATTCCTCAGATTTTAGAAAAAGAACTGTGCAACACATGAGAGGCTGTAAAACTGAAAGCCTTCATTTGATCAATTCTGGGGCAGTGCCTTCTGCTGCTTTTTCTAGAGAAATATCCTTCATTTTTTTTCCCATGTCTTTCCTGGGTCTTAAAAAGTCATTAAAAAAACCCCCCATGATTTGTAGCCTTTGTCACAGACCGGACTTTTGTAAATCAGTATTTTAATGGGCATTCCTGTTGTTTCAACCAGCAATTATATTTTTAGTAGCATGACTGAAATATTACAGAATAGTGTAGAAACAGCTTTGTGAAAAATGCTCAATCTAAACAAAATTGCAGCGCAATAGTACTAAAATATCTCCTGCTAATTTAGTATAGTAAAAATAATGTAAACAAAAACAATGTTGGAGGAAAATTGGGTTTTTGAGGATTGGATTTGATCATTCCTGCAGGGAAATTTTGTAGGAAATTCTAAAAACCTATCTTGAGTCTAACAAGTAAAAGTAATATTGATGCAGTTCAGTTTGGAAACCTCATTATGTCATGATTGTAATAATTTTAATCTTTTATTCGAATAAATTACATATTCTAAAGCATCTTCCTTAGTCTAAAACCCAAAGATAGTTTAATGCAACAATATGCAGTTTGTATACTTACCAGCAGATGTCAGGCATTCTCTTTACAAAACAAGAGCGCTTGAAAAGTGTCCATTTTCACAGTAGGATATATAAGATATTTGGATTTTAAATTTAGGTATATAAAGGTATTATGCCGTTTTTTTACCCATTAGACTTAAGAGATTTTAATTTAAAGGACTTTTCAGACTGTTTGGATTTAGGGAGTGGTGGGCTTAATGTGATGATTTTTTTTTTTATATTTGACATATTTCTGAATGCCATACATAATATGGTAAAAAAAGTCAATTATGTACATGTGTGCACAAGTGACATCCTTGCATTTGTTTTCTCCAGACAGTAAGTGTCTGTTGACATTTAAGGGAGCGCTGTTTAGTTTATCCCTGGGACTTGGCCCATTATCTGTTGCAAATGAAAAAATCTTTACAGTAAAAATCCATGAGAGGCTCAGGACTCTGCGATATTATTCTTGGCTCATTTACAGATCTTTCATGGACCAAACAAGAAGCTGCAGATGACAAGACTGCCATACAGAGTTTTAAAATATATAGGGAGTGATGGTTGGTTGTCTCAAAAGCACTCTGAAACCTAATTCATTGCAAATATAAATCAAATTTTCCAACTTTGAATAGCATGAGTAGGGATTGATGACAAGACTGGGCAACATCATCTTCTTTCTGAAGCTACACTGCTGTAGTGAATGTATTTAAGGCAATATTCAATGCATTTATTACCTGCCAGTTACGTGTTTCCTGTAGGAAACAAAATAAAAATATTTTGTGTAAATATTTGGGTAGTGGAGCAGGAATAGCTGTCCTTTGAAGTGGGGTGGTATTTCTACACAGATAACCACAGTGACCCCGTTCCTTAAGGTAAATGTCTGTCTTGTGAGCATCTCTCCCTGCTAAGTGGGAACAGCTGCTGCTTGAGGAGACAAGACACAAGTCAGTTGCTAGAGCTGCAGGCAGTCATGGTTAAAAACAACACAAAGCATGAGCATGAAATAAGAATTTCTGCCTCTGAAGTCCCACTGTATCAGAAACAACCAACCATTTTTATCCTCTCCCTACCAACTTTAGCCACTACAAATAAAAAGGACCAAAAAAACTGCCATTAAAAAATTCTATTTTGTATATATGAGAAAGAAAGAAGGAGTACTACATTTATCAGGGACTTTTTGGTTTTGTACCTATTCCAGAATGTTGTGGGGTTTTCCCTCATGCACAAGCACTGGGAAAATATTTTTGATAAAAAACAAAATGGAAAGACAAAGATGAGATCTACAATAAATAGGAATCAATAGTGTTCCTAAACCACTCTGAAAGTGACACAGGTTGAAAGTGCCCAGATAAGATATGAAAGAGGATGACTTAGTGTAAAAGTATGAGACTTGGAAGAAAATATCTCACAATTCTTCCACCTTTAATTCCCTGACTCAAGAGTTGGTGCCAAGTAACTTTAAAGAGCTTACTGATCAAGTTTGCTGTGAATGAATAGCATGAAACTGCTCCTTCAGTGTCTTTAGTGTCTGCTCATCACTGGGCTTAACAGCTTGGGCTGGTCAGCATTACTTTCTTGCCAGTGGTTGTGTTTCCATTCCTCTCATTTGGACCTCATTCATTCTGTTCCGAACTGCAAGAAGTTCAATGAAATGGTCACCATCAGTATCTGGGTCCAAAGCCTAAACACATCTCAGGGCATCCAAACTGCACAAAATAACTCCCAGAGAGCAGCAATTTTTAAAGACTGGAGAAATTGTTTGAAACAATTTCAAAGATTGTTTGGTATAATACACTATCAGGCAGGTAAAGTTAACCCTGTCAACCAATTCTTTGTTTGACTATGATAAGCTCTCTGGAAATGTCCTCTTTTGGATTTTTGGCTGTAAACCTGTCGTGAGAGTGGCCAGAGGCAGTGCAGTGCCATCTCCCAGGGAGGGGGTGCATACCTCAGGGCTTGTAAAGCTGAAGGGAGGGACCCTGCCAAGGTTGTTGTAAGTTTGGGGTTTCACTGTGTCTCTCTAGAGCATTTATTGATTTAGCAAGATGGTGCTGGAGCATCTTGTGCCTGTTCCAGGAGATTTGCAGTGTCACAGTAAGGTAAGGCTGTGACACCCTGGTTCACTTGACCTTCTGGGACGAACGTCTCCTTCAGAGAAGGCTGTGACCCAACAGTGTGTATGTATTGCTCATCTTCAGCACAAGCCCGTTCGTTTTTGGCTTAAGTCTGGCTTAATTTAGGCTCTCAGTTCTTATATTTTTTATTTTGAAAGTACCTAGTATTGATAAGGTGATGGACATGTAAGACGTGCACCAGGAAAAGGTTCAATTTTAAATGTAAAACCAGTAAAAATGCATATGATTATTCAGAGCACTAACAGCAGGGTCTACAACCATGCAAATAGTCCTGTGTGATCTCTTCCTGAAAGAGAAAATACTGATTTCCACTTCCTACTAATATAAAGGTCTTTTTCCATTAGCAATATTAAAAGGTACCAACTAGACTGCTGAAGAGCTAATCATGGAAGTGCAAACACACAGGGAGAGATATTCTAGAATCAATCAAATAATAAAATTTCATTTCCTGTTAAACTACATTAATGGTTTGAATAATCTTTTGTTAACACTAAGCTAATACACTGAGTGAGAATTCGTTAGGGAAAAGTGAGAATAGTTTATCAGCAGAAAACACCCTTACAGCAAGTCACTAGATGGCAGTGTTACACACGGCACAGGGGGACTTCTGTTGAACTGTATAACCAAGTTTTTAACATCGCCACAAAGCAGGTTTTCGAGGCAGTTTTCAGGGATAAAAGTGCAGCAAACTAAAAGCTAGATAATAATATCACAAGGCTGTTTCCTAAAAACCATACATTTATAATCTTGAAAGGAGAGAAATGGTAGTATTTGTGGTTAATTGTGTTTCAAGGCCTCAGTAGTTATGGCGAAACAGAAATTGCACTGGCTATCTGTTTAATCAGAGTTTGTGTCATAGTGCTCCTTCATGAAAGGGCAACTGCAAAGTTCTTGGCATCTACTGTCCTCCTTGGTAGCTGAGTAACGCTAAGTCTAGGCTACAACTTGTTAAAGCTTGCATGTCTTCAGTGAAACAAGAGTTTTCCCCTTATTTTCATGGGTTTTTTCTGTTTGTTTGGTGGGGGGTTTGTTTGGTTTTTGACTTTCAGTCCCAATATTGAGAGACTAAATAACTGGGGGAACTTGTTGCAAGAAAGCAGCACTCGGCAGAACCTGATGTGGCAGTACCACGCTCATGTAATTCTCTGAAATTCCACTGGTATTAAAGGGAGTTCCAAGGGCATAACACACCATGGGCCCACAACACAAAGCTTGCATGCAATGAATTATAGAGGGGAAACGAAGCTTTTCAGTCTCCTTCACTTATCCCAGCATGCCTGACTATTGCACAACAGATGGGGTCGAGTGATCTCTTAATGTACGTACAGACCAGTGCCCATTAAACTTGAAAGGAGGTAAGATTTCATGGTATGTAAGGACTTTTTTCTTCCCCCTTGTGCTGAAATACAGAGATGCTATGGGGAAATGAAACCTTGATGATGCATTGCCTTTACACAAATGGCATATTATTTTAAGATTAAAATCACATCCCCTTTCCTTTTTACTGTAATGGATCATAAAACAAAGTTGCACAAGATGGATACATTTTATTTGCTCTTAAGGAGTTACATGGCTCCAAAGTTGAAATAAGTTCATATTAGATGAGGAAACAAATTTCTTAATTTCTACCCACAGCCCTGAAAGTCAGCAACTGGAACTAAATGTTAACTTTTTGCTGTCAGGACATTTGAAAATCTGTCACAATAGTTTTCTCAG
>VYZT01025112.1:0-11334 GCA_013400735.1 Pomatostomus ruficeps
AGCTGGCTCTGGCTATTTTCCTCCTCCCAGAGTGAGACCGTTTCACAGTAAATTCATCACTGCAGCAGCTGCTTGGCACTGTCTCTGTTCCAGCTCCAGGCAGCCCCTGCCCCTGCCTCTGCCTCCGCAAATGCCACCTGTGGCACTGGTACTCCACTCCCAGCCCATTCCTTTCCATCTCAGGGAGATTCTCTTCCAGCAGAAGGTGAAACAAACCCTTCCACATCCTGTCCCACAGTGTTTTACCTGTCCCAGCCCTGCTGTCCCCCATCCTGCTGCTCACTGCGGACACCAGGCAGGGACAGCAGGGCTGTGGGCACAAAGGACCCCACATCAGCCCAGCCAGGCCGCAGGGAGATGCCTTCAGGAATTGTGCCTCTGTCCCAAAGCACACCCGGCTTGCTGATGTGCAGTTCCTGAGCAGCTGGACAGCTGAACACACAAGGAAGTGGAAGGACATGTTCAAGGCAGGCTGATTATTTAACAGGTGAGATTTAAAAAATTATTAATTGGGCTGGGACCTACACACCCAAATGCAAACAGGAAACATGACCTGGTCTCTGCCAGCTCCCCAAGTGTTGTCTGGCACGGAGAGGCCTCTGTGCCCCCTGCACAGGAGGGGTCCCCCCCAGCCCTAACACCGCTCCCAGGGAAGGAGCTGTTTGCTGCTGTCAAGTGAAGAAACTCTGTCTGTGGCTTTGCTACTTGACGTGATGAGAGCTCCCAGGAGACAGAGGAATTGAAGACAATGGTTTTTTTCTTTATTTGCTGGGCAGAGATACAGGGAAAGTGTGTGAGGGCTGCCAGCAGTGTAAGAGTCTGGATATTCTTGTGGTCAATCACAGTTCTTAACCTTTCTCATTCCTGCAGCGAGTCCCCTCGGGACTGTTTGCATTTCGACTTCACGACCGCCTCTCCAAAGGCAGACAGGCAGGGGGGAGGCTGTCACACAGACACGTCAGTCCTGTGTCCCCCTCTCCCCTGGCATCAGGCCATCAGAGGCAGGCTGGAGCCTGGGACCGTCCTGGGTCTGGTGCCAGTGAAGCTTTTGTTACACAAACCTCCTCACTCCACTGAAGGAATAAGTGAGGTTGTTTTGATTCCAGCAGATGACAATCCAGTTTAAAATACACCTGAGAGTTTGGTCAGGGGTATGTTATCTTCTAGACATCTGGATGGTGTTTTGGGTTTTCCCCCCAAAGAATCCAAACTTCCCCCGCTGCCTGCACTGGAACTGGAAGGCGGCGGGGGCACACATCCCTCCGTCTCACCCCTCGTCTGTGGGGACCCTCAGCTCACCATTAGTGTTAAAAAGGCAGGGGGCAGGCAGCAGGGAGCCTGCTGAGGTCCATCCTGGCCCTGCCACTGCCGACAGTCACCCCTCTCTTCCCCCCACTCTGCTCCGAAGCCACTCGCGATGCCGTATTCATCTCAATGTCATTTTCTTTGAGATGTGAGCTGGAACAAATCCGGAGCAGCTGCTCCATCTCTAAGTGTCCTTCAGGGATCCCTTCAGCAGACACTTTGCAGGATATAATGATGACATTCTAACGAGCGCTAATGCACACGTTGTCATCTTTCTGTATTTACACTTCCCACAGGAGGCATCGTTCCAAGAAGGAGAAGTGAGAGACGGAAACTTCTATGCAGAAACTTCAGCGCCTGCGCCGGGCTCGGCCGGGGAATCTGCCTGGTTGGGAGAAGCTGTGGGCAGGGAGATCCCCAGGCTGCGAGGGGCAGTGGCTGGCAGTGCACAGAGGGGTGGCCAGGACAGGACAGACACCAAGCAGGAGCCCCCTGATCCCTGCAGTCAGATGTCACCAGGCTGTAAGGAAGAAGAGGGGAACAAGGATTATTTTGGGGTACAGAGTGACAGCAGAGCCCACATCACTCCAGACCTCACCAGCTTCAGTGTAATGATTTCCCTGGGAACCAGGGCATGAACATGTGGGCCTTCCCTCTGCTTTGCCCCTGAAGGTGCCGCACAGAACAAATTCATGGCCCTTGTGGTGGACGCTCATTAGCCACGTCATTACACAAAACCATAATGGCTGCGGGGAGCAGCACTGTCCCAGCACTGCCACTGGGATTCTCAAGTCACTAATGCAGTGAATCTTTCCTTGTCCAGGAGGAAACAAGAGTAATCGGCTCTTTCCTCCCAGGAATGTTAAGTACAAATGTCTGGGAATGTGTGCCTATAGATAAATAAATAAAGGAAAACCTACTGAAGGGACTGGAATGAGACTGTATCCGTGTGGCCTTTCAGCATTGGCAGCTGGAATGGGTAAAGTCGTCACTTTGTCCTCTGCTCACTGATTTTATTAGGAGGAAGATTATATCAAATAAATAATATATCAAAAATTTTCTGTTTCCATCTCTCTGCACACTCCGCCATCCCCACTGCATCACCTGGACTGGGAGTGAGGATCCGGCCAGGATGATAACAAGGAATAAATCGCTCTGCTTGTCGGGGGAAATTTTGCTGGCAAATTTCCGAACCAGATTAAAAAGTAAATGAGATTTCTTCTGGAGAGTTATTTTCAAGGGTTTTGTCTGCTGATGTTCTCGTGCAAGACTGCAGCTTTGCCAAGGGGGGAAGAGAACAAAAGGGGAGAATAAAGAACCGAGGTTGCAATTATCCGACAGAACGAGGTTCTCCAGTGAAAGCACCTAATCAGGAGAGTCTCAAATTTGCTTAAAATACAAAGTGTGGTACAACATTTATTTATAATCTGCCTCACCTGCTCAGATAAAACTGTTTCTAAAGCCAGGCAATTGCAGGAGACAAGCTGTAAAATGGAACAAATGGAATCAAATCAGGTATTAATAACAGTGGAATGAAATAATAACAGAAGTGGGTCTTTGAGCAGAGCACAGTTCCTGTGTTCCAGCGAACGCAGGTGGAGCGGTGTGGGCATTCCCAACCAGGAGGCACAGCAGGACAAGGGGATGGGGAGGCAGAAGTTGTGTGAAGCCCCAGCAGGGTGAAGGAGGAGCTGGGCCCAGGTGTGGGTAGGTGGTTAACGAGAGGAGTGGTGAGGCTGCCTTCCGGGGGGGAAGGCGGAGTTATCTGTGTCCTGGAGGTGCTCCCCAGAGCTGAATGCAGCGTGATGCTCCTCCAAAGCCTTCAACTGCGACCCTGGGTGAGTCTCTGGGTGTTTATTTCTCTCTTGATGCGGCAGAAATGTCATTGGTTTGGTTGTTTGGCCAGTGCTTGGTTATCTGGTGCAGGTCTTTAGTCCATGCGCTCTTGAACTGCTTAGAAGCTCAAGGAGTGGCTGTAGTAAAACCAAGGCAGAGAATGTGTCAGCTGCAGAGTGAGATGGTTTTGCCCATGTCGAGGACCTCTTGCTCCAGCCAGACGTGTGGATAGATCCTCCAGCATTGTGGAAGCTGGTTGTGTGGGTGTTATTCCAGGTTTTGTGTCTCTGTGCTCTGTAACAAGTTCTTTGTCTCTCTGCAAGGTCATTGGCATGAAACATAAGCTGGGAAAGTGTATTTACCCTCGAACATTTATAAACCCCTTTGTTAATGTTCTTTGCTGTTGGGGAAAACAGACAGAGGCGCTGGGTTTGGTGCTCCACAGTGAGAGCTTCGGAGTCAGAACAGGTGGTTCCCATTACTCATAATCCCTGCCCAGGCAGAGCCTACTGGATACGGTGGTTTGGGGGTCTTGAAACTTCTTGCACATAAACAACGAGTCTAAACACAAACACCTGTGTGCGAGCAGTTGTCCAGGGAGCAGCTGTCTGATCTCCCGCAACCTGTGCTCCCAAGTGCTCCAGAGAAAGCTTGAAATGAATAAAAAAGCCCTTGTTCCTCCTGTTCCTTGTGAGGCTGTGCTCTGTGCTGGACCTGGCAGCACCCTCCTGCCCCAGCCCCAGCCCGGCCTGGGTGCTGCTGGCAGTGGTCAAACTGTGGGAAGCAAGGCCAGGCTTCCCACCTGTGCCGTGGCTGTTCCCAGCATCCCTCGCCGTGCACAGAGCACAGCAGGTGGGCATTGGGGCTGGACCCGACCATGCTGCGGGGTGTGGGGTCTGCAGTGCGCCTGAAGACTCATGTTCTGGTTTTCTGCTTTTGTGATGTTGCTGTGCAAGTAATAAAACTGCACGGAAAGAATGGAAAAGCTGTAAACAAACTGTGGGCAGTTCCTGGCAGGTGTGAGTGGACAGGGCAGTACCGGGGGGTGCCCAGGGTCCCTGGGAGGTGACATGGGGTGCACGCAGGTCTCTGTATGTGCCAGGCTCCCCCAGAGATGCTGCACCACTGTCAGCATCCACCACCATGCCAGCTGCCCTTAGCCCCAGCGCCTGCCCTTCATTTTGTATGGATTTGGGCAGCCGCGTTTCCAGGCACCGAGCAGCTGCTGGGCTGACACCGGTGACGCGCTCAGTCCATGCGGGCTGACTCCTGTAATTGGGGTCAATCACAGAAAAAACCCTGTCACAGCAGAAAGTGCTTCTCAGCTGCTGGGGCTGACACAGACACTGGCACTCCAGGGACAGGGACAGAGCCACGCTGCCCTCCCTACCCTCTCCCTGCCTGTCCTCACCTGCTTTCTCCACACGTAGCTCCTCTTTGCTCTCTCTCTTCCCTCAAAGCAGGGGACTGTTTGCCCAGGTGCCGGATCTGCTTACCCCACCCAACCTTCTGACTGGGCTCCTGGAGCAGCCCCTCTTCTGTTGGGGGAGCAGAGTTTGGAAGCTCGTGAGCCGTAGGAAAAGCCTGGGGTGCCGGAGGCCCCTGTTCTGTGCTGGTGCCACTGAAATAAATAAACAAACGTATAGATCATTGCTGCTCCTTTCTGCTCCCCCTGCCAGTCAGCGCTGAAGGAGCCAGGGACCTTTCATGGAGATAAGTGCAGTGCAAGGGGTAATTAAAGTGACTGATTTCTCCATGGCAGGAGCTTCCTAAGGCTTCCGCGCTGTGGTGCCCTTGTGTTCGAGCAGGGAGAGGAGCCAGAGGTGCCAGCGTGTTTTGAAGTGGCACAAGCTGGGGACAGCCACCTCCGGTCACCTCCCGTCAGAGGCACTCAGACAGCCCGGAGGTCTGCGAGCAGCATCTCAGCCCACAAATAATAACAATCTCATTTCCCTGCTAGGCTGAACCAGCAGGACCTTTCCTGTCTCCTCTCTCCCCTTCTCTGTCATGGAAGTAGCACGAGGGAAAGGTTCACAGCTCGGAGCAGAGGCGAGAGATGAAATTGCACAACTCTTCTGTTGGCAAAGGGGGTCTTACAAATCTGCCAGGAGTAAGAACACCCTGGTAAAGGCAGCAGGAGCAGGATGGCACTTCAGGATCTGGGGCACGCGCTGAGCCATTGCATTTGTAAACAGCAGCTGCTCCAAACAGCTGGATCATGGAAATGGGGGGACCCAGTCCAGAGCCACCACACCATGTGTGTTTCCCAGTGCCTTCTGCCTCTGCTCTGCACAGCTTCGTTGCGGCCCTTCCCTCACTTGTCATGAGGCACAGCATGTCTCGCCTTGTTTGTGAAGTGTAAATGTTTTGTGCCACGTGTTAATCGCTGCCCTGCACCTTTCGTCTAAAGCCTCATCTAAGCTGCAGCCAGGGGCTCATTTATGTTTCTGGTTTGTAGCAATAATACCCTTTTAATATGCTAAATGAGAACTCAAATGAACCTTCCTTACACTTATGAGTTGTTGAAAACATCCCTGTACGGCTGAAGGTCACTCCATCGGCAGATTGATGCCGCCCTGTCAGGCCCCATTCATCACTCAGGGCTGGCACCGCAGGTGGCACTGGGGACACCCGTGCTGGCAGGCAGGGGACAGCTCGGTCAGGTGTGGGGCTCATGGGTTCCTGAGTGCCTGTTCCCTCCAGGTCTCCCCAGACCTGCAGGCATTGCCAAGCCCTGTCCAGATCCCAAGCTTTGGTTGGGGCTGCTTCCTCAGCAGCAAACACGTCTCTTCTGATGCTATCGTGCATTCCTCTCTCTTTTCCTTTCTGCTCTTCCTAGGAGCTGGTGTCCTGGTGATCTATGAGTTGTTTGGAGAAGCAGCAAACACTACTTATGCATTATATACATGTCTTGTCTGTTCCACTTGATAATGCCATTCTTTAATATGCTCAGCAGTAGCTTTTGGGCTGCCTCTCTCCCCTTTCCCCTAAAAGCTGCCTGGCACACACTCAGACCTTTTTCTTCATCAAATAATTTAGGGGATTTTATGTCTAACTTTGTTTTCCAACATCCTTGTGTACGGAGAAAAAAAAACACCAAACAAAGCAGGGATCTGCTTCAAGACCCTGCAGTGTTTCTGTCCCATTCTTTGCAGAGACAAGAGTGGCTCCGAGGTTTGGTCAGAGATGAAAGAAGAGAAGATGGTGACAGATTAGCGCGTGAGCTGGTGTCTCAGAGTGGGTGGGGGGGAACTGCCTTCGCTCTGTTTGGTGTAGGAGCTGCCTGTCACATTGCCAGTGGTTGTGTGTGTGTGTACATATTTAATATTTATGTGTGTATATGGATAATGATGCCCCATCATGTCCAGACCCCGGTGCCACAGAGGCAGCAGGAGAGGAGGGGGAGCACTGCAGCCCCCTCTTTCCAACAGCCACCCTGTGAGGACCAGGGGGTCCCATCAGGCTGCCCCGGTGTGGTGTGAGTGCTGAAGGCCCAGGAATGATGTGGGCTCTCCTGGAGATGGAAAGCCATTTAAACAAGGGGAAAAGAGCTTTTTCAGTCCTCTTTTTCCAGCTGAGAGGAGAGCATCTGTCACCACTACTCTGTTTCATGAAAATCACTCTGACCTCTCATATGGAGAGTCTCAGCTCTCCGAAGCCAGGGGAATCATGGCCTCATCCCTGAACTCAGTTATTTTACCTGTTCTCTCTCCAGATACTCTAAATAAAGCACTCGGTGTGCTGCACTCAAGGCGCCCTGACTTCGCTCAGTAGTCAATGACAGCTTGTTCTTTTTGATTCCCATGCAAAAATTCCCACTATCCCCTGCTTTGTTTGCTCATCTCCTGCATTCTGTGGGGACCTTGGTCCCACTGCTGCCTGCACTGGGAAGGGCAGGGGGGGATTCCTGGCTGCCAACTCCATCCTCAGCACTGATGCTGCAGGATAAATCCTGCATCCACACCATCCTCCTCTCAGCATGATGCTGAGAGGGAGAGAAGTACATGATAGATAAGCTTTAAAAAGGAGTCCAGGGTCACAGCTTTGTCTATAAAAAGTAAATAATGTGAAGAGCAGAGACCCATCTCCTGGCTGGCACATGCAAGGAGCTGAGGACGTGCTTTGCCTTGTGATGGGGAGCTCCCTTGGGACCTTGGACCTGCCAGCAAATGAGAGACCTGTGGGGCGAGTGTCTGATGCACAGCCTGGGGCAGCAAAACAGCCTCAGAGCGAGAACCACTAACAGGGAGCGACTTGAAGGCTGTGAAGACATTTGCCTTTTGCATAGAATTTCCTCTTCTTGTGTTTCCTTCTGGCACACAGTGCTCTGATGGCTTGTTCCAAAGGGCTCTGGATGGAAAGCTCCCCCCATTCTCAGCAAATGCAGCTGGGTGATTAAATGCAGGGGGGAAGCACTGAAGGGTCTGGCAGAGAAGGGGCTGGTGGAAGCAGGAACACCCCATGTATTACTGCCGAGGTGCCCACCTGGTGAGATCGGCTGGGCCGATGTTGCACAGCTGGAAGCGGCACAGAGGGAAACGTCGTGTCTTTGGTGGCTGAGCATGCTGAGACAGCATCCCACCCTCGCAGGAGCTCCGCAGCATCCCCACTGCCTGAGTCAGCAGCGGCGGAGTACAACTTGACCTTGCGTGGAAAAGATGTCAAACAAATCTCCGTGCTCGTCACACATGGCTTGAGACACGCGAGCACAGCTCCCCGCAAATCAATCTTCCGCCTTGGCCCGGCCGTGTGATCCCTTGCTGGGGAGGAATGTGAGGCTGATGGTGCTACATCCACCTCCCGCCTCCGTCCCCAGAGCCCCGGGGTGTAATGGGGTTATGGAGAAGCTTCACTGAGCAGCACCCCCTGCACGATGAGCCGGTCATATGAGCTTGGGCAATAACATTCAGCATCATAATTACAGCTCCAAATGTCCTTGGAGAATCTGCAAGGGCTACAAGGAAAGGAGAAGAACAGAGAAAATGTCTTCTTGCTGGGACAACACCTTGCATCCCCACAAATTGCTTTGGCGGTGTGAGGGGGGACAGGGATACAAGGAAATCCCACATTAGAGTTTCACACAGTGTGAAAATGAAGCATTTCTGGGGAGATGAGGGAAGCTGCTGTCAAACCCATGGCGTGGAGCAGAGGTGTCAGCCCCTGCATGGCAGTATCCCTGTGCTGGGGGACTGTCCTTCAAGCTTCAGCCGCTTGTGTAGTTTGGCAGCATTGCCTGCCTCCTTCCTCTGCTGTTTGGGGCAGGGAGGAGGCTTAACAGGGTTTTTTGTGCAAAGGCATAATTATACTTCCCTGATTAATCTTCAGGCTGAATCGAGTGCTTGCCATCAATCTTTGAAACAAACATGTCTATTTATATTTTAATTATCTTTCTTCTTTCCTAAAGTTCAGGTTGATTTGAGCTTCTCCTACATATTTATCATCAGAGCGATTCTCTACCTGCCCTTCGTGGTGCTTGGCACGTGAGAGCACAGTGCCCACTGGCAAGGGGCGGCCACACCGTGGCCCCTGGGTGCCAAAGCCCTGTTTGGGATTGGAACCAACTCGTATTTGTGAGTGCTTGGTCATGGCATGCCCACAGCCTGGCAGAGGGAGCCCGTCTCCAGTGGCATCATGGGCTGGGGGAGAGAGAATCCGTCTCCAAGGGAGCGCACGGGCGGAATTTCGGAGCGCCCGTTTTCCCTGGGCAACCGCTCCAGCCATTCTTTCATTTGCAGCAAGGCGCTGTAATTTGTAAACATTAATAACCATTATTACTATTAAAAGGAAAGAAAGCGAGTAGCCCTGTAACTAATTACTTTAAGTGTTTTCAATGAGCCGCAGTTCGGCTCCTTTATAAAATCTCCCGCTGCGCAGACCAGATTGTCATTATGATCGGATCTTTCCTTAGACCTATTAATTTTGCCCGGAATAACAGCTGAACAGATGCGGGGAGAAGGCTACTCTGATTAACATAATTCTTTTCAAAGCCCGTTTGCTCCCCAAAGGCCGGCGCGCCGGCTCCTCCAGCCGCTCCCAGATCTCATTACGGCCGGAGGAGGCAGGCACTGATCGGCGATCTGGGCAGATGCTGCTTCTCAGAGACGAGGCCCCTCCAGGGTATGAAGCCTCCTCCAAAGATCAATGGGAATTACCAACCCTGGTGCCACATCCCCTCTGCCCTGCAGCAGATGAACATGGGGGCTGCCTGGAAATGTCTGGGTTATGGCCAGGGAGGCTAAATTTTAAGAATTTCCCTGAACCTGAGTTTGTTCCTGAATTGTTAAGTTGTTTGGGTGTTTTTCTCCTTCTGAGTCTCTCCAGCTTGTTCTCCCTCTTCCTTTCCCTGATCTTTCTAGGAAGGAAGGCACATCCATCACCAAGTGCCAGTGCAGAAGGGACAAAGCCTTTTCCAAAGAACCATTAGGTGATGAAATACGTTTCCCTGCCCTCGTGGGTGCCCACGTGCTGCTTAAATGAAGCTTTTTAACAGAATGTGGCAGTGGCTTTTCACATGGGGGAAATTGTTCTAGTATTTACTGCTATTAAATTAATTTCTCAGTAGAGGATTTTAGACTCTTGTAATTCATGAGGATATTTTCGGTCCTGTTTACTGTCTGGCGCTTAAAAAAAATTGTCTCAAGCATTTGTTTGCCGAATATAACGCTGTTATTGCATTAGCTTTCCCTCGCAAGAGAGACAGGGGTTCATTAATGTTGATGTGAATCTTATTGTATCTCAGAGCTCTCTGAGCAGCGGGTAATTTTTCATAACATATGTGTGGCAATATTCAGGCACAGAATGATGAGTGGAAAATGGTTGTAGCCTGGCGCTGGTACACACCCCGAGCGACTGCGGCTCTGCACAGCACCACTGGGAGATGCTCCAAGTCCTCCGCTCTCTCTCTCTCTCTCTCTCTCTCTCAATATATATATCACAGTATATATAGGACAGTGTGTAGTCAAGCAGTAGCCATGGGAATCTCATGAGGTTTAACAAGGCTGATGGCCACACCAACCCCCTGGTATCAATACAGTGCAGGAAGGAAGGGCTGGAGAGCGTCCTGCCAAGAAAAATTTGGGTGAGCTGCTGGATGAGAGGCTGGGCAGGAGCTGGACACGTGCACGTGAAACCCCCTGTGTCCGGGTTCATCCCACAGTGTGGGCAGCAGGTGATTGCCCAGAGAAGCTGTGGCTGCCCCATCCCTGGAGGTGCCCAAGGCCAGGCTGGACAGGGCTTGGAGCAACCTGGGATAGTGGAAGATGTCCCTGTCCATGGCTGGGGGTGGCCCTGGATGAGCTTTAAGGTCCCTCTGACATAAATCACCCTATGATTCTGTGATTATATATTTAGATATTTATATAATGTATATTTATATAATATATATTTATATATAAATATATTTATATTTATATGGTGCCCAGCTGCAAAGGGGACTCATCCCTCCAAGCAGAAGTGCCTTCGTGTCTGAGCAGGGACTGCATAGGAGAGAGCTCAAGCGGAGAAGTATCTCTTGTTCTCAAAGAACGAACATCCAAACGGTGAAAGAGACACAGCCTGGGGTGGGATGGGGAAAAAAAAAAAAGGGAAAAANATATATATCACAGTATATATAGGACAGTGTGTAGTCAAGCAGTAGCCATGGGAATCTCATGAGGTTTAACAAGGCTGATGGCCACACCAACCCCCTGGTATCAATACAGTGCAGGAAGGAAGGGCTGGAGAGCGTCCTGCCAAGAAAAATTTGGGTGAGCTGCTGGATGAGAGGCTGGGCAGGAGCTGGACACGTGCACGTGAAACCCCCTGTGTCCGGGTTCATCCCACAGTGTGGGCAGCAGGTGATTGCCCAGAGAAGCTGTGGCTGCCCCATCCCTGGAGGTGCCCAAGGCCAGGCTGGACAGGGCTTGGAGCAACCTGGGATAGTGGAAGATGTCCCTGTCCATGGCTGGGGGTGGCCCTGGATGAGCTTTAAGGTCCCTCTGACATAAATCACCCTATGATTCTGTGATTATATATTTAGATATTTATATAATGTATATTTATATAATATATATTTATATATAAATATATTTATATTTATGTGGTGCCCAGCTGCAAAGGGGACTCATCCCTCCAAGCAGAAGTGCCTTCGTGTCTGAGCAGGGACTGCATAGGAGAGAGCTCAAGCGGAGAAGTATCTCTTGTTCTCAAAGAACG